>CABEEJ010001436.1:18798-74432 GCA_901482245.1 Timema douglasi
ATATATATATATATATATATGAATTAAATAATAAAGTCTGCTTTATTTTCCTCTAAGTTTTTTTCATACCCAAATGCACTTTTGGATTGTTTAAAAACTGAAAGAGTAATGTCATGTGACAGCAATTAAAAGATCTTAGACTTTTCTTCATATTTAAAAAGTGCCTCTGTCTCATTAGAATCAACTTATAGCCTTTTTTCTTGCCTAAGACAAATTTACTCCTTTCCTCCCATTACAAACAAAGTCACCCCTTTGGTCTTGTTTGAGACAACTATCGTTAGAGTCAGATTCACTTCTTTTTTCTCATTAGGAACAAATTCCCTCCTCCTCACATCCTTTATCTTACTAGAGACAAATTCCCTCCATTCCTCCCGTTTGAGACAACTCCCCCTCCTTTTCTCGGTTCTTAACACGCCGTAGACAAACAAGACGCTACAATACCTTTGGAATTCTGGGATGAGCTTATACAGGCACTTCCTTGGTCCAATCTTGAAGCTGGCACATTAAAACTTCGCGGCTAAATAATTTATTAGAAGCGCTAAACAGTTTCCTCACCGACATAAAGCTACCCCAATCTCTCCCCCGCTTCTTTCTCGCTCTTTCTTTCTTAATGCTCCCTCCGGCTGTTAAAAGGAATGCTGAACCAACCTGATTTATTAATTGTTTCGTTTATGCCCCACGTCATTTTTCAACCTCACTTTTTAAAAAAATTACCTTTTTTTCTTGACAAATGGATCATTGGCTTGTTAAACCTATTATTATTAGCGATTCTCAGAGCAAGATCAATGATATTTGTTTTATTTCAGCGTTCTACTACACGTCCTAGATATCCACATATTTACTATATTATTATTATTATTACTAGCACCGCGTCTTACTACCCGTTCGGGTTATACGCACTTACGCTAATGTGTTATGGTGGGGTGATTGTGAGATGAAATGGAGGACCTACAGTTTAACGTGGAATCTGAACCACGGTGGAGGCCTGGCATTCCCCATATTCACAAGATGTCTTGTCAGAGGTGAAGGAAGGGTTTTGGTAATCAGATAAATCTGTGCCGGGACCGAGGATTGAACCCCGGCCACCAGCATAGAAGTCTGACACCTTACCCCTAGACCGCCAGGTTACCTACCATATTTACTATAATGAGATAAGGATGATAAAGGTGAAAGTTAGGGGAAGTTTGCAGGCATTTGCGTAGACATACTCGTATGGCGGGAAACCATCAAGGATAATCCACAACAGAAGGCCTACTCCCAACTGGGATTCGCACCCTGACATTCAAGTCAACGTCATATCAAATTAGATAACACTGACGGTTTTATTCGCTTTAAGCCCGGTATGGCTCGTTGACGCATTGTGCTGTCAAAATGTATTTTTGCACCGCGTCTTACTACCCACCTGGTATATACACATTCAATAACACTAACGGGTTAGGGACGAGGAAGGTAGAATTAAGAGCAAAAGTACCCGCATCTAGTAAAAAATACTTTCAATACAATCATTCAGGATTCGAGCCTCGACCTCTTCGTCAGCATAAACCTAATTATTTATTGTGAGATTGAGACCTTAGACACTGTTATCATAAGTTCCTCAAGTACCACCGTGAGACATTGTCGGTTCGATGCCAAGCTGGGGGCCATTGTAATAAATCATTTGTTGGAAAAAATACCCGGCGCGCTCGGGGACACCTTGAAGTTAGCAGACATCCATTATATTGCAAGTTTGACGCCTTGTACCACGTGATCCCATGTATGGATAAACAACTTAAGTTTACATAGCAGATGCTATTAATTAGATACTAAAAAAAAAAACCACAGTGAAAGGGTAAATAACGTGGCGCCATTAGTATTATATTCAACAAGCAAAATATTACAATAGGATGTTTTTGTATTTGTTTTCCACACAATCCAACTGAAACTTTACATTATGTTGCTTTCTTGTACTTTATATTTTATAAAGAAACCCACAAAGCTGTGCAGATACACGTACAAATATATAATAGATCATATACTCACATTAAAAATATAAAATAAACTTCCTTTGTTCCTTGCTAAAATACATGAATAAAACAAAACACCGGCGGAAAAATAGGACAGTAAAATTGTACAAGAAAAATTATTCCCATCCTGAAATAAAATTTCATACCTAATAAAGGAATACTAACAAACTACGCCATAAATAATAATAATATTTAGCACCGCGTCTTACTACCCGTTCGGGTTATACGCTTTAAATACTAATTACTCTATTGGATTAGGAATTGGGAAGGTATAACTAGAGGAAGTGAACCCGCATTTGCGTGGAGGGAGAGTGGAAAACCATTTAGGAAGAACCTCCCCCAGTTCACCCGACCGAGATTCGAACCTCGATCTCCCCGTCCTCAGCAGTCGAGCTCAACACGACAAGCGCGTTAGCCAACTACACCACCGAGGCGGGTTACGCCATAAAAAAAAGGGAGAGATAAAGGAAGAAGATAGGTTTTTCACAAATTTATATAATGAGCATAAAATGGGTGGTTAGGAGAGGAAAGGAGGGAGGGAAACATGTTTATCTGTTCCAATTTCGGAAGCAATGTCCGAGATAGGCGCTCCACTGTTCCGGTTCCGTTGAACAACGCCAGTTGACAGGATGTTGGCTCGCGGGTGTCAAAATGACGTTTCCACCGACGCGAGGATGAGAGTGTATCCAAGAAACTCCTGTCACGAGAGAACATAAATTGTATGACATAACCGTACTTTATCGTGTAGTCTATCATCTTGTGACAGAATTTTCAAAAATCAGTCATCAGTATATTATTTTTTAATTTGATGGGTAGAGCTATAATTAAAAAAACAACAACCTTGAGTTATGAATTTACAGCTATCAAACGTGAACAGAATCCATTCAACGATTTCAGCTGTAGCCTTAATTACTGTACATACATACAGAGGTACACACAGAATTGTAAAATCCACTTCCTTGAGTTCGAGGGCACATACAGCGTCAAGATCCATCATAATCTAAAGGTAAAACATTTTTACGGTTACAATACTATCTCTATGTGAGAACGTAGTTAGGACTTGTGCATTGGGGAGGGGAGGTATGTTCTCAGTGCGCTAGTTTTTTTTACCACCTGTCTAGACTACACGCATATATTATGGTAATTACTTAAAAAGGGTAGGGATGAGGACAGAACTATTTTAGAGGTAATCTACCCGTATTTTCATGGAAGGAGAGTGGGGAACCATTTAGGAAAAGTTACCCTCAGTACACCCGACCAAGATTCGAACCTCACTCTCCACATAATTGGCAGTCTAGTCTACACGTGACGTTTAATACTCGTCCAGACTATACACATTGTAATCACTCTAGTTGGTAGGGTATGTAGTTTAAAGGAAATGTACCTGAATCTGAGTAAAGGGAATGTGGGAAGCCATCTAGGAAATAACCTCCACTGTACATCAAGAGCAACCCTGACCTACCTAACAACGGTGATATAGACCAATAGAACCTGACTTTTAATCCGCGTGCCCACCGATATTAATATATGTATACTATGTATTTAAAATTTATTCATGTGTATTTAAAATATTTAAAACATATTTTTCCAGATTTTTTTAGGGGATTAGTGAAATAATTGATGTATTAATTATTAAATTAATTAAATACAAATTTACATCGTTAAATATTTAACGTTATAAATAAAATACATGAAAATTATTATTTTTTATATGCGTATAGTTTTTGATTTCTGGATAGGGATATAAAAGTATTGCAGACAAGAGGCTGGTCGGATATGTCTCGCGGGTCGGATGTGGCCCAGGGGCCGTGAGTATGCCAACTCTGGTCTAATATAATTATACCGTCAGTGTGTCACTCTGAAAGGGAAGATCTCAATTTAACAAATTTTTTTGACATGCCAAGAATCGTAATTGAGAATCTTAAAACAATGGATTCGTGCTAATAAATTATCTAAAAAGTCGTACAGGGATTTTTGGCAAGTCAGGTAGTAGAAGTTAAATCAATTAAAATATAACCTTTAGGTGGCCATATGGTCTAATATGTCATTCACGCAACATACTAGACTTGTCTATGGTGGGGAGATCGTAGTTCTATCCCGGTCGAGTGTACTGAGGATCATTTTCCCTAATGGTTTTCCACTATCTCTCACTTAATGCAAATGTGAGTACACTTCCTCTAAATTTAAGCTTCCTCACCCCTAACCTATTAACGTAATTAGTACATAAGTGTATAGCCCTGTGCTAAAAAATATAAATAAAATATGAATACCATTAGAGTAAGACACATATCGTAATAAAAAAATAGCACCACGTTTTACTACCTGTTCAGGTAATATAGGCATTTGTATTAATTACAATAATACGTTAAGGATGATTAAGGTTAATTTTAGAGGAAATGTATTCACGTTTACGTGGAAAAAGAGTGGAAAACTATCTAGGAAAAACCATTCTTAGTACATACAACTGGAATTCAAACCCCCGATCTCCCTGTCATTGACAATATAATCTATTGCAAGAGTGACGCCTTAGACCACGTGGCCACCGAATCGTGTATCGTAATGTTAGAGTGGGAGAAGTGGGAGGGATATATAAATAAACTCGAATAAGATACCAGCAATATAATAGAGAACGCTCTCATTTGAACTTTGTGATGAGATATAAAAAAAACAGCTATAAAAAGTACATGAGCTAAGAAAAATACGAACCTCAAAGCAAGAGAATGATAAAAAACAACAGCAAAACAGTAATAGTAGGTATATATATAAAAAAGGTCGTAGCTAATGTATTGTACAGTTAAAAAAAGAACAATAAACCAGGAAAAAGAGAAGAGTAGTAGGAATAAAACCTTAGAAGTAATGAAAAATAAGAATACGTCATCAAAGTTGAATTTCACATTGGGTGGTCGTAGAGCCTACGTCTAATCAATGTTTATAGACAGCCGCAGGGTTGGGAATGAACTGTCGAGGAAGCCTCTTTACTGTAAACAAATGATAAATAACTCCTTTCTGTATATGTTTTTTTTATAAAAAGATAATAATTGAGAAATACGCGCACGGTAATCATTTTGGAGGAAAAAGGGACTCATGTTTGGAAACTTTTAAAATAAACATGAAGACCAGATGGATCATTTGAATATTTTTTGGTGGCCTACCAACAGTTTTATTTGTTTAAATAGCTTAACACGTTTTTTATATCCCTACATCCCTAAATGATACCTATGTATGAAAACTTCCATAAAATACATTTTCTGAATTGCTTTATTTTCTGGCCAACGAGACCAAGGTTTAAAATAGACTTATTAGTTAAAATAATTTTCCAGAGGCTTAGGAAAAATAAACTCCAAAAAACTCCATGGTGTGAGCCCGAAATCGAGCTACACCGACCAAGCTGCCATCACAGTTAACGACTATAATGCCAACATTTGCGTATAGAGGGTTTCATATGGTCAGCACAACGAACCCTCCAGCCATTAATCCCAGTTTCAATTTTATGGACTGGAACTGCTACATATCTATTCAAGTAGTTCCTCAGTTGTCCTCAAGAATCTGAGTTTGACTCAGTTCCAGACCCACTGATTCACAGAAAAATTCTGGTAGAGTTGGGGATTAAAACCGTGACCCCTAGATCTGTATCCAGGAACTAGACCACTAGACCACAGAGTAGGTCAGGTAAAATAAGCCATGTTCCTTAAATAGACCACAACCTGACCCATGTATTTTCGAGTATTCAAACTCTATCTCCCACTCACCTCTACGTTTTGCACGCACGGTTATAAAACAGTATTACAGGGATCTCACAAAAACAAAATATCCCAAGGGACCAAAACATACGTAACAATAGGACAATATTTTAAGCTCTTTGTGAGATAAGATCATTCCTTGGAGAAATAATACACTTTGAGGATGCTTTGTTCCATGTTCTTGTTTAGTTTCATGAACATGTTTCCTCAACCCTTATTTTCCCCTCCAGGTATTTTGCTACGCACTCTAAGATGGCGAATTTAGCAAGTAACCAATTAACAATAATTAGTACTTTAGTGAACAGTAGACCTTGCATCACGTTGATAATTATGACATGAGATTTTAGTTTCTGCTGTCTTAAGAATTTTTTTGGACTTAAAGTTGAAATATCTCCTATAATTTCTCCCTGGATTTAAAGTTGAAATATCTCCTATAATTTCTTATTGGATTTAAAGTTGAAAGATCTCCCATAATTTCTCCTTGGATTTGAAGTTGATATTTCTCCTATTATTTCTACTTGGATTTAAAGTTGAAATATCTCCTATAATTTCTCTTTGGATTTGAAATGGATATTTCTCTTATTATTTTTCCCTGGATTTGAAGTTGATATTTAACCTATTATTTATCCTTGGATTTGAAGTTGAAATAAATATAATTCATCTTTGGACTTATAGTTTACATTTATTCTAAAATTTCTCCTTGGATTTAAAGTTAAAATATCTCCTTTAATTTATCGTTGGATTTGAAGTTGAAATATCTCTTTTAATTATCCTGGGATTTGAAGTTTATATTTTTCCTTGGTGACCAAGAAAGACCTACCTGTCATACCATCTGTCCTTCTGTATATATGTACTGTATCCTAGAAGTGTTTCTTTAAAATTTGACATTTAGATGTCATGATCAAAGTATTTGGTGACGGAGTCATGATTTTAATTTGAACTACAAAATCAAGGGTAATTTACAGATGTCTTATTTTTGAATTTTTTTTACCTCTTTAAAATATTATACCTAAATTACTTTGTTTGAAACTTATGTATGAGGATTTTTTACATAATTAGTAGCACTGTTTAGTTTTGTTTTCGGAGAAGAAATCACTTAAAGATTATATTTACTTACAATTTATTTTTGAAAATATAAAACTATTTGAAAATACTGTAAGCGATTTGGCTCAAAATGACTATACGGGAAGTGATTTACTTGCTAAATAACACTACATACCTGTCAAATCAGGGGAAAACCATTTAAGGGTAGTTTAATAATATTTTTTTTTTGAAAATGTTGTTCCACGCTAAAATAGACTATATTAAAAGGATTTACAATCCTATCCTGATATTTATTTTAATAAGAATACATTTCCATGCCCAGTGGTGCGGATGGATAGTAACTAGATGCCTTTAAAAAACGCCACGAAAGAAAGGAGCCAATACAATTTCTAAGTAATAATTTAAGTAATGTTTAAACTTTTTTTTTTCAATTGTAATCAAATTGACTAGTAAAGATTTTTTTTAAGATTCAGGGAGTAGGCCAATAACAGTACTTGCTGGCGCATCAATTTGACTTGCAAATAACACACACAGAGGTTGTAATTTACATCTGTAGGTCGTGTTGTAACATCGATCAGAATAAAAACAACACGGGTGGGTTAAGAAGAACCAAAATATTGTTATTAACTTTTTATTCCTAAGAAGGTCTACGATTTCTAGCAATACCTTTATCGGGGTCTGCTCGAAATATCTGCTTGCACTGGTATGGTATGAGGCAGGGTGGTCCAACGTTTTTCATCCCAAGGGCCAAATCAGATCATTAGTTTTCATCATTGGCCAAATATATATTTAGGGATCTCATCAACTTAATATAAACCTAAGAACACCACTTAATAAACAATTATTAGTTTCGTTACTTAAAAATAAATTAAATTTTTGGTTGCTAGAATCTTTCAAATTTCACTGCCGGAAAAAGTTATTTATTTATCTTCCAAAAATTATTGTGAAATATGCACGCACACACAATTTCACAAAACAGCTTAGTTTTATAAATATATATTTATACATATTTTTACTAATCGAATAAAAGCATAATAAAATGCATTGTGACCTTTTTAAATAAATCTTTTTTATTCGAATCATTAGCTATTTCACACCTTACCCCGAGGGTTTCCCTTTAATTTGCCTCCAGGATACTGAGAGGGCCACCTTTGGCCCACGGGCTATCAGTTGGATCATACTGGTCTAAGGATTCACTTTCTCAATAGAATATGCTACCAGGGAGGATGAGGTCAAGGTTAAAATTTTGGCCGGGTTTACTGAGGGTGGTTTTCCGGATGTGATTTTCCACTCTTCAATAATAGCGAGGGTGAATTTCCTTTCAACTATCTCATATCTACCAAGTAAATTAACCCGCAAAAAATCACGGGGTCTAACGGAACCACAATAAAATGTATATGGAATATTCAGCCACCAAAATATATTAATGCTAAAGTGAATTTATTAAAATTTAATCTTGAAAAAATTAACGAATATTATTACAAGTAATAAAATATAAATTCATTTACTTCTAAGATGAATATCAAACTATTCGACGGCCACATGCATTATTATTTTCACTCCCTTTTAGAGAGTACAGCTAGTTAACTTATTTAAATATTTTAAATAGTTGATGGTTTATGTATTACTTTCAAATTTGTTAACAGCCAACTTCGACTAGTCCAAGCCAGGGGTCCAAGGGCCAAAGTTTATGTGTCTTGTTGGCTCGTGAGCCGCAATACTGTACCGACAATATTAGGATTGAACAATTAATATAATTTTTTTTTTGCGTCCCGAGTGTCTCAGTGGTGATGCGCGAACGCGATCATACCCGACTATGCCCAAACTCTCCCAACTATGTCCAAACACTCTAGACTATGTCCGAACACTCTCGACTATGTCCGAACACTCCCAACTATGTTCTTCCGAATATGTCCGAACACTCCCGAATATGTCCTAACACTCCCGACTATGTCCGAACACTTTAGATCATGTACGAGCACTCCCGATTATGTCCGAAAATTCTCGACTATGTCCGAACACTCTCGACTATGTATGGGCACTTTAGACTATGTCCGAACACTCCCGAATATGTCCGAAAATTCTCGACTATGTCTGAACACTCCCGACTATGTCTGAACTCTCCAGAATATGTCCGAATACTCCAGAATGTTCGAATGCACCCAAAATAGTTCTTTCTACCTTGTATGCTAGAGTAGTCATTTACCGGTTCAAGGTAAAAAGAAAGTTTGGAACTGAATATTTGGGGCTCTTGAAGCTCTCTCAAATTCATTTCACGAAGTAGCGGTTGAAGATGAAGACACTTTCATCTACAATTAACTACTGTGCAAGTTGCTAGCATATATAATACCAATAATTCAAGAACTTGAGTGCGTCTAACCTGAACAGTAATTATTAAGACGCAGTGCAAAAATAAAACTTGATACTAACACGAGAGCTGTAATATCTGCTCTTCGTTACAATCCATTACCCTCCCTTTGCCTCATTCAGTTCCAAGAACCTTCATTTTGACTATCCATCCATTTGATTAGTTTTATAGCATTTCTTTTACGGGTTTCACTCTCCGTTTTTTGAGACAACGCCACTTTGAATCCCATCAAAGTTCGACTTGGATCTAAGTAAGTTGGCCACCATCATACTTAACTTGGATATAACCTCCCCATCCAAGTGGGCTGGGATGAATTGTTGACACGAACCAAATAGTTCCCAAGTGATGCGCGCGCAGCGTCCACGTTTGCTTTGTCCAAGTATACTTGGGACGTGTCAACGAGGCTTAAACAATTCGATCATAATCGGCACAATCCTGGTCAGTTCTGGTACAAAAATAACACTCAAAAGAATAAAGATTGAAAAAAAAGCAGGCCTGCTTGTTATTTATGTTTCCTTTTCAGTACTTTCACCTTCAGCAGGTTCCGGAGAAGGGGAAGGTGGAAGAGTATGTGAGAGGAAAGCGACGCCTTTGAAAGGATCTGGGCTTGGTTTCTTCGAAACCAGTATTCTGGAAAACAAGCCTTTCAGATCCTGACCACAGCAACTATATATACAGGGTCGGAAGAGGGATCCCATTCTAGTCCACTGAGTTCAAGAGTGGATAAGCCACCGGAAAGCATTTATGAAACTAGGACATCACTGAAAGTAACTGTAGAAGCGTTAAGTCACAGAGATGTGACATTGACTAAGGCTGAAGGGGTTTTATATGTTTTTAATTTTAAAAAATCTCTGATTAGCCATTTAGCAGAATAAATGTATGAAGATCTTTTGAAAAGAATTGAAGAACGACGATAGAAGAAAAGGACTACCACACTCATTTAAGTCCAAAATCCAGAGAGCATACAAAAAAAAAGATAACCTCGGTCGGGTGTACTAAGAATGGGTTTCATACTCATCCTTCACGCAAATGTGGGTCTACCTCCTCTAATTATAATCTTCCATTAGCGTAATTAGTACATAGGCGTATAACCTGAACAGGTAGTAAGACGTGATGCTAAATAATGTTCTGTTCAAAGACTACGTTATATTCTATCGCAGAAGAATTAATGAACATACTCTTTTGTGACATCTCGTCAACGACAATAAACGAAGATAAAGTAAGGGAAGAAATAAATGAAAACTATAACAACGTGTAAATTTAAACGGCTATAGAAGATTAACTGAGCCTGGAACTATATAAAATGAGTCAAAGTAATCAGAAAACACAAGTAAATTAAAAAATAACTAGAAGAAAGAATTTCAAATTTTTGAAGCCATTGAAAAGTGAACTGCTAATTTAGATCTTATTTTTGAAGGATTAATTATTTACCATAAAACCTACTTTAAGGGATAATGTAACGATTTTTTCAATAATTCGGGATTTTTTTAGCCAAAATTTGCAACAGATTTTAAGATAAATATATCAATGCCTCAGTCTTCCTGAAAAGTTATTTTACAAAATTATAAATTAAATATAAAAATAAATGTTCAAGAATTCAAAGTTATCCAAAAATTTAGAGCAGTGGTTTCCAACCTGGGGTTGCGGCGTCCCCCTCCCCTCCCCGGGAAGCATTAAGCACTTCCAGGAAGGGGGGTGGAACTATTAGGAACTAACGTTAAAAATCATATAGAATTGAAGACATTCTTTATTTTAATCCCTTTTCCAAAGTATGATTTTTCTTGAGGCATTGGCAACAATGTCTATCAGTTGTAAAACCCAATATATACAAATTGAAAAAAAAACAATGTATAGCAATAATTTTCAGTCATTATATTTGTACCATACGCTGCCAGTGCTATATTTGTTTTGATATAAATTAAAGAAGTGACAAGTAAACAAAACTTTTTAAAGATTTTTTATAACTGTGGGAATTTGATGTTCTACCAAGCAAGCAGGCATCAGCTCAAAAAGCTTGGGAACCTCTGGACTAGAGTAAAAACATGTTATTATAAATAAAATCATACTTTTTTTTAACACCGCGTCGTACTACCAATTTAGGTTATAGCCTACATATATTTATCAGCTACGCTAATAAGTTATGGATAAGTAAGGTTTAATTTAAGTGAAGTGCACTCGTATTTACTTGGAGGAAGGGTAGAAAACCATTTTGGAAAAAACACCTTCAGTACATCCTACCAGGATCAGAACCCCAATCTTCCTGTCACCGGAAGTCAAGTCTACTGCGAGAGTGATGCCTTAGACCATGTGACCACCGAAAAAAGGTTTATTGTTTTGTTAATTCTAATAATATATCATGGGATAATTAAAACATATCTTATTAACTTTTAAAACTTAAATCTATAAAAATGTTCGCCTTGAATCTTAGGTTAATAATAATATATCAAAACATAAGAGTTTCTTTTTCCAAAATTCCTGGGACCCTGGGAATAATCTGAAGCCATTCCCGATATCCGAAAAATTTAAAGTCGGGAAAAAAATCATAATCCGTAGATCTCAATACACTAGAGTAATTAGCTCATATTATGTATATTAACCTAACGGGTAATGAGAGAAAAAGGGGCAAAAAACCAGCTATTGTTTAATATTTCATAATAATATAAAGATTAAACATTGAACTAATTTATGCATTTATTTTTTTAATTCAGATTATATCTACCCTAATTATTTGACAAAAGTGAGCTACAATAGTAGAAGTAGCTCAATAATCAGGCTAGTTTATTTTCATAATTATCGTATTAGTCTAAATTTAGACGGCTATTAAGAATACTAAGTTTGCATTTAGTTATTCATGAGCCCACATGTTGTATCAGTTTATGGGAATTTATTTTTATATATTTGATTAGAGTTATCATCTTCCAAGATCCCTTTATGTATATAGAAGTAATTTCTCAATTCATGACAACTATTTCTAATATAGTCAATAATTGTGCAAACTCCTATTTAAGCATCAATATAAATGACCTAAAGACTGGTATTTTATCTTTCGTTTGAGCTTCAAGTCAGGAGACGACTATAATATTTTTTAAATAGTACAGTCTCGTAAACTCATTCTACCGGGAAAAGGCTGGAAAATCACCTCTTTAGGAAAGAGTAACTAAACACCAATGTTGGGGATCAAACCTGGACTTATCGTGCTAATAAGATGTTCTAGCCACGTGATTAACTTTGCCAGTAAGATGACTATCACAATAGTCTTTTACCAATGAAGTTTGTTTGTTCATGGCTGTTCGGGGTATTCTTTTAAACTAATGAAAGAGGGATGAGGGAGATGTAATTAAGAATGAATGTACCTGGATTCATGTGGAGAGAAAGTGTAAAAACATTAAAGAATAAACTCAATACACCCCACCAGTGTTTGAACTCCGATCTTCCGTCCCCATGCAGTCCAGATTATTTATTACCAGAGTGACCCCTTAGCTCACACAATTTTTCGCCAAAAACCGTGTAAAAATATAATAGATCTATTGCCACAGACAAAAGATTACTATATTAATCGTACAGAGATGAAATTGAGGAAAATGGTAAAAAATGGCAAATGTAGTTTGTTTTCACACTGTCGTGTTATATTTTCAGGTTATACGCCATAATAATAATTTTTCTATTGGGATAGAAACGGGAAGGAACATTATTAATAAGTACTTTACCCGCATTTACGTAGAAGGAGAGTGAAAAATAATTTAGAAAAAAACCACCCTCAGTAGACCAGACCGAGTCTCAAACCCTGATCTCCCCATCATCAACAGGCCAGTCAAACGTAAGAGTAACGCCTCATGGCCTAACATGCACTTAGATGTAACAACTTTATAAACTGTAAGAAAATGTTCTGACTATGTTATAATGATATAGCTATAACTCTACATCAGTTATTTATGCAAAGAAAAGGAAAGTAATTAGAAATATTTTATAACAAAAATAAATACAGAATAAATGTCAAAAATTGAACTAGGCCCTATTTTCCAAATAACACATATATCAAACTTTATGGATTAAAAAAACACTTTCTGGTATTACTTTCATGAATCACTTTCTACTGGACACTTTTATCTGCAATTTCGCAAAGTATCGAAGCCACCTGGGGCATTCTGCGCACGTATTCCTAATAGGCCTGCGGGGTTTATCCTAGAATACAGATGGCCCATTTCTTTGTGAGAATCTCTGGACGTTTTATTTATACGTTTGTACACGATAATGAGGCACAAACAGAGATTTGTGAAAAGAAAAAGTTAGTGATAAAAGAAACCCTAATTGGCTCTCCAATTATTATTTAAGTTCTTTTTTTCCCCATTACATTGGTTTATATTTTTACAAACTCAGCAATGAGTTCGCTAAAAGAATACTACAAAAACAGTTTTTTTACAAACATAATTTACTATTCTTGTAGCGTATTGTGACACACATTAAAGCTCCACATTTGGACAGTTTATAAACTTATGTTTTTTATGATTTTAATAATAAAAATAAACTTCTTTTCTTCAGTGTATCACCAAAGAGGAGCTCAAAGCTTTTTTGTTCAGGGTCTTCCCATTGCTTCCAGAAATATCAAAATATAAAACGGTCTTAGTAAAGTTAAGGCCTTCCTAACATCTAAAACCACACCTTTAATAATACTTTTACCCACTTCAGTGACCGAATGGTCAACTCTTCAGCGTCACACTCGTGTTATACTAATCTGCTGATGATGGAAAACCGGGGTTTTAATCCCCGTCAGCTATACTCAGTGTGGTTTTATCTAAATTGTTTCCTACTCTCTTTCCACGATTGTGGCATATACAATAACTCTGGAAGGTATGTGAAAATGCTTTTACGGTAAAATTGGTTGGTCCATTCCCTATCGCTCATAAGAATTCTCGTATGCCAATACGACCAGTAGGTTCAGAAAGGACACTTTAAATACCACAAATAAATAAATTAATAAACTTAGATACAAGATTACAATCAAACCAGAAAACGCAGTGAAATGCAGTTTTCTTACATTCTTCACTTGACAACAGCAACAATAATTGAGTCAATTTAATAAAACAATTATTTTAAAATAATGTCGTACTTTTTAAATTATGGTAAAATTGTTTCACTTTCTTATTGTTTTCTTAATTATGATACAAAATACCGCACATGATTCGACGTTTGGTTAACTTCGACCATCAACATTTTATTGACAATTTTAACAAGTGGACAATTAATTATAAGCTATAAATAGTAATTGAGTTCAATTCATTAGTTCAGTAGTCATAATAGGTCAAACTTGTTATTATATGCTTTTTGCACATCAATATTAAATATAGCTATATTAATCAATTATCAATATTAAGTATAGCTAGGTATTCATATGAGGTCTACAAAGTTTAATATTTATAAAATTAATATTTTATTACAATATTTATATTATTAAAACTATTGTTATTTATATTAATTTTATTAATATTATTAATATTTAATTCTTTACGCCTAATGTGTATGTCCAGTTATCCTAAATTTCAGCCCCAAAAAGCCCCAAACCCTAACTTATCAATATACTATACGCAAAAAGCATAAAATGTCAAATTCTGAAAATTGACACCTGGACACGGGAATCGAAACCGGCACCTTTGGCTTAGTACGCCAATGCCCTAACCACTATGCTATCCAGGAATTGTCCCGTACCCAGGGTCATTCTTCACTCATATTTTAAGGCAGAGTCTATGATAGACGTGCGGAAATCGTCGGCTACAAATGTGTGATTTTTATTAAGATAATGATCAATCAGATAACGCAGCCACCTTCGACTCGGTAGTGGACTTATTGCTGCAACTTGTACAATTATTATAATTGTAAGGGATTGAATATTAATGAATCAAATAGCCAAACCTATTAATTATGCTTTTAGTGAGGATTACTCCATCTAGATATCATAATCCCGGGCTCGATTCCCGTGTCCAGGTGTCATTTTTCTATTTTTAGAATATCATAGCTAGATGGAGTAATCTTCACTAAAAGCCTAAATAATAGCTTTGGCTATTTGATTCCTAAAATAGCAAGTTTGACCCCTTATGACTGGTGAACTGTAATGTTTCTAACTCATTGAATCACTATTTGTAGCTTATAATTATATAATTGATAAGAATATGTAATAAAATCTTGATGGTTGAATAACCTTACCTAAAGTTACGACATATCTGAGTGGTAAGATAGGCTCTGAAATATAAAGACAAAACAACACGAATGTGTCAATTTATACAATTTTATATGGCAGGTGATATTAAGGCTACGTATCTGACAGGCTGGTGAGACTGATTGTAGTCAACCCATTAATCAACCAATTTTTAAATCCACATCTTCATTTTGTAATTGTTATTTTACTTTACATTATTGCTATAAATTATGTATGAAGTAATCTATATTCAACTACACAGTGTAATAGCGATTGTTATTCTGACACCAAATGATAAAATAAAGTGAGTGAAAAAAAAAGTCAACGAACAAGAAATAGGCAATTTCTTAGAACAAAAACCAGCTATTATGTTATCATATTTTAAGCACGACTTTATAAATAGTAAATTTTTATAGTGTACATATAATTTATCAATCGAAGCAAAATAAAATTTACCGTTTGGACATTAACATCAAACAGAAACTATTTAAAAAGAAAATCACTTCACTTAACTAACTAATAAAGCAATTAATTAATTGATGTTCAAATCCTTTAGTTTTTTAAACAAACGAAAATTTAGCAGGCTTAAACATTTTAAAATAAAAGAGGAAAATCTGCTAAAAATCTGGGAGGTAGGTGATGTAAATTTTAGAGTAATTTGAAAACATGTATAAAATACTATTCAGGCTTTGACATGATTAAATATAATGAAAATGTAATATTTGGATGTATAAGGTAGCAATATTTTTTTTGCACCGTGTCTTACCAGCCATCTGAACTAGCGAGGCAGACGAGAAGGGTAGATTTTGTAGGAAGTTAGAAGCAAGTTAATGAACTGTTAATAAAGGTATTTTCTTAAATAAAAGATTTGTTTTATGATTTCGAAATTGAAATGTTGCAAGAGATAATTTAATGACTGGAATTAAATATTTTACCAGAAAGCTTGCGATTCTATTCTTTATACCAGTAATTTACCTAAAATGCTAAGGGTCTCGTGTTCGATTTTTGGCATGGCCAAAAATATATAATGAGGGTTTCGTTTTTCACAGTTATGGACTTAAGTTCGGGGGACTGGGTGCTGGGTTTGTTCTAATAATTAAATGGCGTCTTAATTCATGTGATTACTCGTTTCAGAAAGTGCATGTTAGATACATCTAATTTGATAAAAGGTAAGGCTTGCCCTAGATAAGAGGCACCATAATATGCATGGCGGTAATCGATGCTCATACGCTCGTGTGTTTCCGGCCGAGCTCGGCTATGGTCGAGGGGGTCAATCGTAAAAAGAAGAGGACGCGTGGTACGCGACGCTAGGCGATGCTCAAGAGTCCCCAGTGCGTCTCCACCATTCGTCTGTCGCGTGCGCTCCGACCAGTCAGTTCCCGCGTCGTATCACCACGCGTCCGTTGTCAACTCGAAAAAACAACCAACATCTGTTGTAAAATGCTTCCGAAAAGTTTAACACTCCCCTTAGTGATGTTTTAACAACATACCAGTATCCGTTCTTGTTATTTACAAATTGTCACCTATGAAGTTTATTTTAACGTGCAAATTCAACGCCATTGCATTTTATTTTTGTTTGAATATTAATTTTATATTAATAAACATTACTTATTAATGAATAAAACTTTTAATCTAACAACAATATCAAGTAATTAATAAACCTTCTTAATGAAACACATATATAAACATGCTAACCCTTAGCATAAAATAAATATGCGCTTGAACTTAAAAACATTGAACAACTATTTTACAAGTGGAAAAATATTTTGTCAATCCAAAACCCAAGGCTTTCTAAATTTACAAACATTTTAATGGGTGTATAAAAGATAACCTAATTGGTTAATTTATTTACTACAGTAGATATATTTTCTAAAACACTTTTGAGAAAGTAGTTTTTGTTGTGGAATGTAAAAGAAGAATTGAACTTGCAATGACGGGATATTATGTGATAACAGTTAGGAATGAATTCCTCTTAATTTAAATCGGGCCAATAGATAATTCCAACAGTATAATTTGAGTTAGTTATATAATAACATATTCTTGACTATATTAAATATTATTGATATTTTCTGCACATACCCATATGCAAATAGTTTTTTTAAAATAAAATACTTTGACTCAGCGAATAAACAGAGTGATTGAGTGAATTCATTGTAGGCCTAAATATTATAATTAAATTTAGAGAAAAAAAAAAGATAGTTTAATCTATTTGTAAACTTATTCATATATTTAGGATTCATTTGAAAGGTATATCTTGAGAAGTATATACATGCTTATTGATTAAAAAAAATTAAAAATAGGCAAAAGGATAAAGTACCATATATATGGTACGTTGGCTCGATAACCAAGTTACAAAGTAACTAAAAGCATTGAACTGTGCCGGCTGAGACTTTTAAGTGATGGTTTTCAGTGGGGGGAAACGCTAATGGCTTTTCTGGTTGAACACTGAGGATCGTAACCCACCCGCCATAGATGTGGCGTGTGAAAGTTTATAAATGTTTCCCGACAGGAGATTGACGACGATACGATAAGTGAGACTAGTTCAGAAATACCTCCAATATTCGTTCGCTCAAACTCGACGCAACTTTTAATTGGGTTTCCTGGTGAGGTGAACATTTTTGGAACCGAATGAGAGCAGAGGAAGTGATTTATTTATAGATTTAATACTAAAAAAAAAAGTTTGATGAACCAAAGTAAAAGTTCTAGTTGGAATTTATATTATATCAAAATTTAATTATCAATATATTGTCTTTAAACAGTTTAGTATTTCAAAACAAATCGTTTAGAAATATAAATTACACCTCATGACATATTTGTAAAAAATAAACTAAAGTATTTAACAATAAGAATAAGCCGCTAAAATACTTGAATATAAATATCAACAACCCTTAAGAGAAGAGATAAGATTTAAAATGTTCAATTAAAACTATGGTTTCTTGTCTGTGATGGAATTTGCCTTCCTGGAATTCAGACCAAATCCTTACAATCTGAGCGTGTTTATAGAATAATTCTGTGAGAATAACAGTAATCGAGGCTAGAGTGGAGGATGACTGCATGACAAGAGATCGGGTAAGCGAGGACAGCGACGCGACTGTTGGTTCAGGTAACCCGACAGCGTGAGTTCTGGATCAGCTCCAATCGGCAAGAGGATCCCCGAAGAGGTATTATTGGCATTGTTCCTGTTGTCGACATCATGACGGAAGACGAACCGGGACACTCTAGGGACAATCGGTGAGTCAACAACAGAAGAATATTTCTTTTTAAACTTGGGATATACATCATATATATGATATTGAGTCAGTCTTGTTTCTGTCAGGGGCCTACAGGTTTATGTTTTATTCGTGTTTTTATCAGTACTTTAACTGTCCGAACTAACCCACTTCCTTGGCGGAATGGTCTAGGCTGGACTGCCAATGACGAGGAGATCGGGGTTTGAATCCCAGTCGGGTGTACTAGGTGTTTTTTTAAATTCAACCTTGCTCATCCCTTACACATTAGCGTGTGTATATGCATACAAACCAAACGGGTAGTAAGACGTGATGATAAAAAAAAGCCTGGACTATTAGAGCAGTCCCTCTACTTTGGAACAATAGAGGCCTGTTTATCGTGGTGGAAAGTAAATAAATAAAGATAACAATAAAATAATTCTGTCTTAAATATCTTGTTTTTTGAAAACATACTTCTTTCGTACTCTCTTTTCTCCCTTGAATAGTTTAAAAAGATGGAAAATATAAATAAGCTTACACTTGCAAAACCATTTAAAATTAATCATTGAGATAAGTTTATACGAATTAAAAAATAAGAACAAGTAAAAAGTGTTGTTATTATGGCAGTAGAGTTGACAGCTCTTGGTGGGATTCGAACCTGATCCAGAGCACATCGTCACATACGCCTACTTCACACAAGAGGAGTCACTGTATGAAATAAGTAAGTTACATCCTTAAAAAAATGTTTACGTGATGGTTTTTTCCTTCTCAGTCCCCTTTTCCCCACCACACATTATTACGCTATTTTAACACCATAGTTATTGATGATTTAATCTAAGTAGGAATGATGAGGGTACATTTAGAGAAAGTGTATCTTCAGAGGCACTGAGAGAGGGTGGGAAGATCACAGTGATATTATAAACCACGGAAAACACTCCAAAAGCATCTTACCGAAACTCGAGCCTCGACCATTCAATAAATAATATCCGATATATTGCGAGACTGACGCTTTAGACAGTGGGACCAAAGGTGTGGTCGTTGTGGATGTTGTAGACATAACACTCGACCGACCCTCTCACTAAATGATTCTAAAAAAAAAAGGTTTTTTGTTTTAGCGCCGGTTTATGATTACTAGCAATTTATTCAAATAAAAAAACAATATTCTAAGATAAACACTGAGATTGGGTCTCATAACAATAATTTATAAGCTTATTAAAAAAAACGAACCAATATAATTTTAAAAGTCATACATTTTCGGTCTTGTCGAAAATCAAACGCTGGATCTTAAAGATCAGTAAGTAGACTCGCTACTTAGTCGAGGTGTCAGATAAGAAACTTAGCTTGATATAAATCATATTTTGAAAAGAATCACTATTAAATTATTTTATATTATCTTAGCTATAATAAAAGGAGCTAGAGAAAATGGATCTTAAGAGGTTTTATTTTTCACCACATCTTAATACCCGTCCGAGCAATACGTATATATTAACTAGGCCAATGAAATAAGAATAGGGAAGGTATAACTTCAGGATTAAATGCACACGCATTTGCTTGTAGGGATAGTGGGAAATGGTCTAGGGAAAAAAAACTTCAGTACTTAATATCAGGATTTGAACATCGAACTCAACGTCACCGACAATCCGGTCCAACACGAGAGTGACGCGTTAGATGATATGGCCACCGATGCGGGTTAAAAAGTTGTCCTAGCAGAAAATACTCCAACATTTATGTGACATTGTTTAATAAATATAAATTAAATTTCATTTATAAAAATCATTAAATATTACAGATTAATAATAAAAATAATCCTCTACCAGATCATCACCAAACTAAATAATATACAAAACCTAACTATTATTATTATTATTATTATTATTATTATTATTATTATTATTATCACCGCATCTTACTACCCGTTCGGTTTATACGCACTTACGCTAATGTGTAATGGTATGGTAATTGTGAGATGAGATGAAGGACCTACAGTTTAACGTGGAATCCGAACCACGGTGGAGGCCTGGCATTCCTCACATTCATAAGATGTCTTGTCAGAGGTGAAGGAAGGGTTTGGTAATCAGATAAATCTGTGCCGGGACCGAGGATTGAACCCCGGCCACCAGCACAGAAGTCTGAAACCTTACCCCTAGACCGCCAGGTCACCAAAAAACCTGACTGATTATATGAATTGTAATGAGTTAAGGCTAACATTATATATATAATATTTATATAAAATTAAATCTTATATATATATATATATGATTTAATTTTGTTTGTAAATATATAATGTATATTAAAAAAATCTTCAAAAATACCTGGTTGAAGGATTAAACCTCGATCTACCACAGCAAAGCCATAACCGGTTTTAATATAGTTTTAGTCATGGTTCATTATTAAATTTCGCACGGAATTGAATCTCTTTATTTCAGTAGGAACTCTATTACTCTTTTGCAGCTTCCCAAAGTTTATTAAAATGGAGTGGTAATCGTATTAACTAAAGAACGGAGCCATTGACTTTATAATCCAGAAAGTTGTCATGCCGCTAATAATACCTGAGTGCGATTTTCTACTTAGGCGGTTGTCTCGTTTTAAAGCTTGGAACCACGAAGGGAAATTAACATATTCTCTTTCGTAATATCATTTTAGTGACGCGTATAATTTCAATATTAAATCACAAATTTAATTAAAATATGCGAATCTTTTAAGTCTAGATTAAATTACTTTAATATTGATAGCGTTTATTCCTTTTGTAAAGATAGTAATACAAATAATAATTTAGTTACTAGGTTTTTTTTAGGTCACATATTTGAAATTTTGAGTAGGAAATTCATTTAAACATTTCAAAACTTTGTAAATAATTGGAATGAATATCATTTGTTAAAATAGTACATAAGTACAGTACGAGTTGAAGTTTTTTCAACGGACAACTATTTTTACGTTATTTTTTAGCAAGTAGTAATTTGATTAAGTTTTTTTTACGGTTTCTTTCTTTAGAGCTCATTATTTATATTCTACTTTGGGCAACCTAACGAAGTATATAATTTTGAATGCGTATTCACATGTTATTTTCAAAATAAAATAAACATGATTAGCAAGTAACTAATATATTTAAATCTACAACATTGAAGTCCAATTTTAAGATGAAAAAAAATTAATTTGAAAATATTACTTGTTTTTGAAAATATTTCGCTAAAAAAGTATCTATATTCAAACCGGTTTTAATATTTATTTTGAGGCCTATGATACCCGTATTGTTACGCAAGTAGACTAAAGAAAAGTTTTTTTGTATCTAGTTTTTAAAAAACGGGGAATTTAAGGTTCGACTCCCGAGCGGGCTTACTGAAGGTAATTTATCCTAGATGGGTTCTAAATTTCCCTTTAGGAAAATGGGGTTACGCTTTTTTCTAAATTAGACCATTTTAATCCTTACTTCATTAGTGTAATTAAAAGTGCATATAGCCCAGATGGGTATTAATATGCGATGAAATAATTAAAAATGGCAATCATATACTTAATCTAAATAATCTACGACAACAGAATGAGGAGGATGGATTTTAAGTTTTGGAAACCTTTAGATTGAAAAATTCTCAATCACTTTCAGAGAATTTTAGACATCACTTAGTGTGCTTAATTTTTTTTTTATGAAGTCTTTGGGCAGGGATGTACACACTTACTTACAGGAGGGCCAAACAATAACATTTGGTGGGCCAATCATTAATATTTCTTCACAATTAATTCTAAAAAAAGAAGATAAAACACTCGTAATAGATAGACAAGAATTAAGTTTAAATTCAATTAGAGCGCAAAACAATCATAAATATCTTAGTGGCTCAGTATTTTATGATATCAGAGCCACTATGGAGGCCTGGAATTCCATACATTCACAAGTTGTTATTAATATACGCCTTGTCAAAGGTGAAGGAAGGGTTTGGCAATTAGATAAATATGTGACGGGACCGAGTATTGAGACCCGGACCTACAGTACAGTAGTCTGAAACCTTACCCCTAGACCACCAGGTCACCCGGTGTTTTGTTGAGTCTGATAAGAAGATTATATGATGGGGTGTGAGATGAATCAAACTATTGATCAGTTTCCAGAATTTTTTCATAGTCTGGCTTAAACTGTGATGAGGTGATTATTAACGTTGTGTGTATATATATATATGTAATTAATTGTGTGTATATACATACATTCAACGTTTCTTAGGAGGTAAGACAGATATCCATCAGTAAGTCGGTTTCTTTAATCACTTCTACTAAGCTTCATGGTTGAAAACAATTTGTTTGCATTAATATGAGGATACAAACATTGTCAGATATTTTTGGGTATAATTTACCACGATTGGAAATGTTTATTTTGATGTGTTTAGAAAAATCAAAATCCAGATTTATTGTGTTTAAAAACGTATGCTTCACAACGTAACACATTTAAATTATGTATCCTATCAGCTGGAAAGAACGCACCAGTGGACTGTATTTTACCCATCCCTATTTTAAGGTGTTCATAGGTGCTCCAATATTGATAATAGTTGTTAGGAAATTAATGTCACATTTTGAGCGCCAAACATGTGGGAGGTTTGTTCTTCACAAAAAAAATATATTTCCTATCACCGCAGTATGTTGGTCCATGGAGTTAAAAAAAAAATCCCACAAAATAAAGTTGTCAAGGTGCATGTATTAATTTTAGTTGACATTCATGAATTAGTTCATCTTTATATTTAAAACGTGAATAGATTCCTTTTGTCATTAATTCCCGGAGTTAGACGCAACCAATTTTATCTTCTTTTTTTTTGTTGGCACCGAGTTTTGCTAACCATCCGGGTTATAAGCTTAAATACATCTAGAATGTGTACACAAACTTTAAATTTCAAAAATATTCAAAGGGGGAAGCCATAATTTCAGAAAAAAACAGCAAATTTTAGAGTTATACTTAACTGTTTTTTTCAATAAAAGCTTTTGTTTCGAGGATTATAATTTCAAAGTTTACATATTTTCAGTAAAAGTCACATTATAGATATAAATATAATTTACGTTAGTCTCTGAAAGTTTGGACGCTATTGAGGCAGGATTTCCAATGTCATAAAAACATGTTGTCGACATCTCTAAAAACCAACAGATTTCCACTAAAGTTATAAAATGCCTGAATTTGAACTGGGCTTTACCAAGAACAATGTGACTTGGACAAACAATCAAATTGACTTAGTATAGTTTAGAGTAAGACGTCTTTCTCTTAATAGACTAAAATAACGATGATGGGGAGATAAGGGTTAAAATCCCCGTTAGGTTTAATAATCATGGATTTATTCAATGGTTTTCCCTCCTAGACCGGTGTTATAGTATGCGTTTTTACAAGTCTGACAAAACCTGCCCGGTTTCACGGGATTGCCTCAATGAGTCACATTTGTCCGGTGGAAAGGATGGCGCATCACGTCAGTTCATCTAGAGGAGTAGGTAAAAAGAGTGATAAATGATAGGTAATGGTTTACAAATAAAAAACTATTTGTGTTCTTGAAGCTGAAACATTATTAAAAGAGACCCAACAGTACGTAAATATTGGGTTCATCCTCTCCAAACCGAACAAGAGTCAAGCGAAAACTTTATTTCATTTTACGGTAATATTCGATAACATGAAATACATTTTTTGAATACTACCGCATTTTAACAAATTCATTTGATGAATTGTTCAACATAATGTGCCCGCACACAACCAAACAGAACACAACATTTAGGGGTGCAATAAGTAGGTCGATATCGAACAGAAGTGAAGATTATTATTATTATTATTATAATTATTATTAGCACCACGTCTTGCTACCCGTTCGGGTTGTACGCACTTATGCTAATGTATAATGGTAGGGTGATTGTGAGATGAAATGGAGGACCTACAGTTTAACGTGGGATCCGAACCATGGTGGAGGCCTGGCATCCCCCATATTCACAAGTTGTGATTAATACTTGTCAGAAGTGAAGGAAGGGTTTGGCAATCAGATAAATCTGTGCCGGGATCGAGGATTGAACCCCGGACCCCCAGAACAGAAGTCCGTCACCTTATCCCTAGACCGCCAAGTCACCCAACAGAAGTAAAGAAACGGACCGGCACAACCGCACAGTGTGACCACCTGCTCTTGAATGAACGTGTCATTGCAGCTATCCGTTTGTCCCCACTATGCGGCAGCTTCCCGTGAGTGCGATAGCACCGTAGTAGTGTAACAACTCTAATTTCAAACAATGTGTTCCTACATTGCAATAGAATCAGACCGGTTTTGTCTGACCGGTTAAAACGCTTATTTTGACACCGGCCTTGCTCCACGCGAATTTAGACGCACTTATAGTCAATCTTATTCATCCCTAACACATTAACGTAGTTAGAAAATATATATATATATATATACATACATACATACATACATATAAGACGAACAGATTGTAAGGTGCAGTGCTCAAAAAAAGAAAAAAAGTTGACTTTA
This sequence comes from Timema douglasi, assembly GCA_901482245.1. Classification (NCBI taxonomy): domain Eukaryota; kingdom Metazoa; phylum Arthropoda; class Insecta; order Phasmatodea; family Timematidae; genus Timema; species Timema douglasi. The sequence continues at coordinate 43,814 of CABEEJ010001436.1, forward strand.
TATATATATAAAATATTTATATACATTTTGGTATATTTGACCGTGAAAGATGCAGTAGGCCTATCTACAGTAGCCCCATGGCTTCTTTGGTGCTGACTGACAGCTTTAAAAAGTTACCAGACCAATTTACGTATCCCTACGCCGAACCATATGATCTGTAAAAATATGTGTTTAGTAGCTGTCTCTTCTGGCAGTCTAAATTTAGGTATATACCTAAATGTTGACTGTCAGCTGTCAGATGTGAGCTGTCAGTCAGCACCAAAGAAGCCACGGGGATACTATAGTTCGATCACCATGTGTGTAAACTTTCTACACGCTCTGTGGGAACAAAACGTTGCAGGGTGTACCTTGGAGGGTGCCTACACTTTATACCCACATTAATATGATATGATGTTAGCGATTATGAAGGTGTAGAGCCAATGGGAATATTAAACCTAACTTAGGTAGCCAGACGATGACCATATATACAGTTCGACTTTCGGGAAAAATACCTATGGCCATCGTTGAGAATCGATTCCGGGACCTCTTGATCAGTGGCCAGGTGCGCTGATTCCTAGACCAAGAATCCGGTAGGCAATAAGCTAAAGGAGACACTTGGAGACAAAACATAAAATCAAAGGGTATATCCGAGTGAATAAAACCCTTCATGTCCTAAAATTAATGCAACAAGGTTAAAATATGTAGATATAGTTGTCTTACACAATTCTGTTAAACTGTTTTAATATTCCCAATAGCTACAGGCTAACATTACCAAAACTCTTTGTGTCTTTAGGTATGTACTGTACATTAAATAGATAATTGCACAACTGGTTGGTATTCAAGTCTCTGCCATCATTAATGTGGACAGCGGATCTCTATGCCATCCGTCAGCCGCACAGTCTAAACACCCTATTTGGTCCGTGGCATGTGGATATTTAAGTACACTCTGAACGAAACAAAAGGGTTAACAATTTGATACTTTTGTTTTTTTTAACACCGTGTCTTTCTTCCCATTCGGGTTATACGTTTATGTACTAACTAATGGTTTTCGGTATTAGCAAGGTTATATTTAAAGGGAGTTTATCCGAATTTGCGTGGAGGGAGAGTGAAAAAACATTTTGGAAAAAAAACAGCCTCAGTACACCCGACCGAGATTCAAACATCGATCTCTCCGCCATCGGTAGTATAGTCAACTGTGCGAGTGGCTCATTAGACCACGCGGCCATCGAAACGGGTATTTGATACTTCTTTACGAATCTATCACAAGCGTCAAGTTTTTGTCATTCGTGGGTACAGTCCAATTTTCTATAGGAAATCGTGTTTTATGAAAGGCCCTTTCTATGAAAATCATACTGTAACAGGAGCAAAGATAGGTTTCTGCGAAGGATTGGGTCTGGAACGAGGTCAGCTTAGCCACGTGAGGACAAATGACGGACTACGTTGATTAGAAAACAGTATCAGCTCCATTCTAGAAAACTAAGATTAATGGCCGGGGGTTCATTATGGTGACCACATTACATCCTCTAGCCACAGATGTTGGCACTATCTTTACCAACAAACGGCGGCCGCTCGGTCAGCGTGGCTTGATTTTAGGCTAACGTCATGGAGTTTTTTTCTTCTTCCAGTACTGCTGTACTGTACATAATAGCCTAGAGTAGTTTTTGATATTAGAGGTGAGTGTTTGGTGGGAAATGTGTTTTTTATAACCCACGATTCTCATCTTACTACCCGTCCACTCTATCCACATAATTACACCAATGGGACAGGGGACGAGGACGGTTTGTGGGGAGGGAGAAAGTGGGAAACTATTTAAGAAAATAAAACACCGAAGTACAACCGTCTGGGATTAGAACTTGGACCATCTGATCAGAAAAGCAAACAGGACGAGAACGGTGGGTGTTCACCAGGTGTAGTAAGTGTGTTCACTTAAGTAAAGTCCTCTTGTAAGTCATGTGCTGATATTTATATTATACCTAGAACGTGTATGTTAATATATTATATATTAAAAAAGAGACTAGCCTCACTTGGTTTACCAATGATGAGGAGGTCGGGGTTCTGACCCCAGACGGGTATACTGATGTTTTTACTAGACTGTTTTCCATTCTCCCTTCACGAAAACGTGGAAACATTTGATAAAGTTATAACCTCCTCATCTCTATCACATTAGTGTAAATATTCAGAAACCCCAGACGAGTAATATTATTATTATTATTATTATTATTATCATCATCACCACCACGTCTTACTAACCGTTGGGGTTATAAGCATCCCAGATGGGTATTAAGCGTGGTGCACAAAAAAAAGATAAAAAAGTGTCTTACGATCAATTAAAAAAAACTATAGAAATAATATCAGGCCTCACTCTTGTTTAGGAATGGCCTGCTAATGTTGGGGAGATTGGGGTTCGACCTCCTTCATCATACCTACCCAATTAAAATAATTACCACATATGCGTATAGCCTGGACAGGTAGTAAGACTCAGTGATAAAAAAAAGTATACATAAAGTTCTCACAGAGTGTACATCTATACTTACCGCCAGTGGACTGGCAGCCAAACAATAGACGGATATCAGATTGAATACTAATTAGCTATCACTATCCTAAGCACGGAAATTAAACAAAGAAGCAAACTTGTTATGTTTGATTGCCTTTGATTTAAGGATTTATTTTTTATTATGGCAGAGTGAAAGCTTCCGGTTCTGAGAACTCATAATCCATTTTTCTTAGCACCTCGTATTTTATACCCATTCGGTTTGTACACCTATGTATTAATAACGCTCATGGTTTATTGATTAAAAAAAAGGTTGAATATAGAGGAATACCCGTATTTGCTTGGAAGGAGAGTGGACAACCATTTATAAAAAAAACCACCCCCAGAACACTCAACCGGGATTCGAGCCCTGATTTCCCTGTCATCGACACTCGATTCTAATGAGAGAGTGACGCCTTAGATGATGCTACCACCGACGTGGGTATGCTAAGCAATTCTTATATGCAATCATATTTAAATAAGTTCACATAATAAACAATTTATTTTTAAGACAATTTAGCACCAGTGAAGAACTTAACAATACTTTTAGTACTATTTAGCACCAGCGAAGAACTTAACAATACTTTTAGTACTATTTAGCACCAGTGAAGAACTTAACAATACTTTTAGTACTATTTAGCACCAGTGAAGAACTTAACAATACTTTTAGTACTATTTAGCACCAGCGAAGAACTTAACAATACTTTTAGTACTATTTAGCACCAGCGAAGAACTTAACAATACTTTTAGTACTATTTAGCACCAGTGAAGAACTTAACAATACTTTTAGTACTATTTAGCACCAGTGAAGAACTTAACAATACTTTTAGTACTATTTAGCACCAGTGAAGAACTTAACAATACTTTTAGTACTATTTAGCACCAGTGAAGAACTTAACAATACTTTTAGTACTATTTAGCACCAGTGAAGAACTTAACAATACTTTTAGTACTATTTAGCACCAGTGAAGAACTTAACAATACTTTTAGTACTATTTAGCACCAGTGAAGAACTTAACAATACTTTTAGTACTATTTAGCACCAGTGAAGAACTTAACAATACTTTTAGTACTATTTAGCACCAGTGAAGAACTTAACAATACTTTTAGTACTATTTAGCACCAGTGAAGAACTTAACAATACTTTTAGTACTATTTAGCACCAGTGAAGAACTTAACAATACTTTTAGTACTATTTAGCACCAGTGAAGAACTTAACAATACTTTTAGTACTATTTAGCACCAGTGAAGAACTTAACAATACTTTTAGTACTATTTAGCACCAGCGAAGAATTTAACAATACTTTTAGTACTATTTAGAACCAGTGAAGAATTTAACAATACTTTTAGTACTATTTAGAACCAGTGAAGAACTTAACAATACTTTTCGTACTATTTAGCACCAGTGAAGAACTTAACAATACTTTTAGTACTATTTAGCACCAGTGAAGAACTAGTGCGGAAACTTAAAACTTATTTTAATACAAGTTAGCGTTAGTGTATTTCATAATATTTTTTTCCCAAGCTTCTTGTCTTATTATTCACCCAGCATACTCGAATGCTTACATTATTATCATAGGGATGAGAATGGTATGAGTTTGAGGAAATAAAGCTCCATTTTTGCGCGAAGGAAGACATGGCTGTGAATACAATCCCTGACCTCATTAAGACAAACCAGACAATTTAGGAACTACACCTTTGCCCGCCTGGTCACAAATGTGGGTAGATAACGATTAAAGATATTAGTCTTAACCAAAACTTGAGACATTTTTATTAATTTAGTTTTATATTTTTCATTTCGCAGTCGTTTAAAATAAACAAACTTAATCGAAATGACGAATAAAATAACTAAGCTATTGTATTTTGTTCGTTAAGGTTATAGCCGCACCTAATTATTATATTTATTAGATTGAAAAATGACACCTGGACACGGGAAATAAACCCTTGTCCTTTGGCTTAATACACCAATATTCTAACCACTGAGATATTCATGAACCGTCCAGTGCTCGGGTCAATTATTCACTCGTATTTTAAGGCAGAGTTTGTGATGGACGTGTGAAAATTTTCGGCTACAAATGTGTGATCAATTAAGATCACAAGCTATCAGGTAACGCAGCTGCCATCAACTCTGTAGTTGAGCTTTTTGCCGCCAATAGTACAATTATTATTATTATTATTATTATTATTATTATTAAAACCACGTCTTACTTCCCGTTCGGGTTATACGCACTTACACTAATGTGTAATGGTAGGGTGATTGTGAGATGAAATGGAGGATCTACAGTTTAACAAGGGATCCGAACCACGGTAGAGGCCTGGCACTCCACACATTCACCAGTTGTGATTAATACACGTCTTGTCAGAGGTGAAGGAAGGGTTTGGTAATCAGATAAATCTGTGCCGGGACCGAGGATTGAATCCCGGACTCCCAGCACAGAAGTCCGACCCCTTACTCCTAGACCACCAGGTCTACAATAGTACAATTACAATTGTATGAATGTACATATCATGATGGAACTAAATCAAAAGTCCCGTGTTAGATTCTCGTGTCCAGGTGTCATTTTTAAATTCAAAGAATGCTATTCAAATTGGTATGTATGTACCTGAATAAGGCAATATTTTTTAAAAGTCAATACGATATAATATGGTAGGCTTTAAACATATTTTATAGTTCTCATATTGTGGGCCAGATACGTGGAAATTTTTTTTTAGAACGATGACTAACAACTTCTGATAAATTTTAAAATATTTTCTTGCATTTGAGTTTAATTGGCTTAGCCTTATGTGAATATTAAAATTGATGAGGAACTAATTAAAAGTGTGGTTACAGAATTTATAAGTCTTTGGGTGATTTTAAGATGTTGATTATTTTTAAATTACACCTTAAAAATATCAAATACAGCAAATTCCAACTTTTCGAGAGAAAACAAATTTCCACTTATAGAGTTATTCTCTAGAGGTTGTGACCTAGATTGAATCCTTTCAAATTAACACTTATCCAATACATCTAAATATTTATTTGGGAATTGGTTATATATTTTTCAAAATTATCCCATTCTGAAGGAAATCCTACTGGGAAATAAATTTGAAAAGTTTTATTGATAGAACGACTGAAGTAAAGGTAACCATTGCTTCAAAGAAAACACGTAACTATGTTACATAACACACTTCATAATAAAATTCACATTTATTTCGATTTGAAAGCTCCAACTTTTGATAAATAAAATTGTTTCGTTCCAAAATTCTATAGTTATTCAAAATTAAAAACTAACAATAATTATAATTAAGTGAGTTAAAACATATTCACACATCCTTATCTCTTGAATTCGGTGATACAATATGTTTATAATATTTATTTTAAATGTTTTAATACACTTCTGCCCCTTATTTCCTTCAAACTAACTCATTGAGCCGTGATGGTGGTCGTGTGGGTTAATGCACCAGACCAACAGGAAATGAGATCATCTATGACAGGAGATAAAGTCTTGAATCTCGACCGGGTGCATTAGGGATGGTTTTTCCTAATTGATTTATCCCTGTGACTTTATCATCCCCTTCAAACAATTCTTCTAAAATACTGCCCTATTCCTCCACTCCCGTTAAGCTTGTAAGATTTAGATGTAATCCAACCAATCGTAATGTATCAAGACCGCAGTTATAGTAAGATTCTTTTATAAAATAAAAACTTTTTTTGCGGCGAATATTGATAGCATCATTATTTATTCTTGGTGTTATTTTAAAAGGTATTGATAATATCGGTCAGATGCAGTTCGTATATCTTGACGTAGTAATATATCAAAGTATTTTCTGTAATCTGCCATACAACACACGCAAGGCGCACTCTTATGCCGGAATAGTCGGACCCGTTTGTGGGACGGCCATTGCTATCATCTCTATCTTGTATTCACGCATTTACATTATCTTGCGTTCAGACAATCAAAAACAAATTTGGGAGTACTAAAGTATTCGACTAAAACGAAAATCTATTTGATTTACAACAGGGGCCAACAAACTTATATAGTGAATTATTATTATTATTGCGCCGCGTCTTACTACCTGTTCGGGCTATACGCACTTACGCTGATGTGTAATGGTAGGGTGATTGTGAGATGAAATGGAGGACCTACAGTTTAACGTGGAATTCGAACCACGGTGGAGGCCCGGCATTCCCCAAATTCACAAGTTGTGATTAATACTTGTCAGAGGTGAAGGAAGGGTTTGGTAATCAAATAAATCTGTGCCGGGAATGAGGATTGAATCCCGGAGCCCCAGCACAGAAATCCAACACCTTACCCCTTGACCACCAGGTCACCCATAAAGTGCTGTAACTGTTTTCCAAATTTAAGATTATTTCTTGAACTAACCAGATTAAAAATGTACTGTATCACGTATTAGTTATTATTATAACCTGCACAGAGGCATTGCTTTCACACTTGTATACAAATGGGGCCAGGGTTTGTGGCTTGGATTTATAATTATTACAGTGTGAATAATTTTAAAATGTAAACATATTTTATCGTAATAAACTGAACTTATTAAATAATAAAAAATAAATAGACTTCTCATTTTTTGAACAAAATGATAGCCATATATAAAAAAAAATGTTTTATGTAAAACTTACTCATGGAAACGGCATTTTTTTTTCATCCATATTTTTTTTTGGTAGACTAACGTGTCATTACCATTCGAATTAAGTTTTCAAGATTGTTATCTGTCAGCCCTCTTCTGTATTTGTTTTTTTAACCCCTTCAGATGAAAATGATGATTAACAACGGTACCTTCAATATGATTGCAAAAAAAAAAAATATTCCAGAATTGGATTATTTTCGACCGAGAAAAGAGGACCAAACTTTAGGCAAATATTCAATGATTAAGTTACTTTGAAAAGTTATCAACTCCAATTTTTATGATGGGTCATCTTCTTGCAATAGTTGTATGACACAATTGAATAATTTTTCACTTTCAATGTCTATAAAAGAAACTGTTGAAGAAGCTTAACCTTATTTAAAACACTGAACACTTGCCAAAACTCTGCTTTAAAGTTAGAAATATTTCATTTTGATTTTCCACAGAGTAGGGCTTAGCTTTTCTTTCGTTCGCTAGCTTAGGGGAAATGTTTTACGTCTACTTGGATGAGGTCATTGGAAAACGTCTGTGTATAAGATATTATCGCATATAAATCCTTGTCTCGGTTCTGGATTTGGATGTTCAAATGATTTGGTTCTTCCATAATGTCTAGCAAAAACTCTAAATCCCGCAACTACTCAAAATATTTAATTTCAGTACAGTGTGCACCACACGTTCTTTGAAAAGCACGATTATTGTCGACAGAAGTTTTTTTGAAACGATGGAAGACTTGGCCTTTGCTCAGTCATCGTACTTTTGTATGAAGCTTTAGTTTTCCATACTGATAGTTCAGATCGTCTATCAACACTTTGAACAAGTCTCTTTGAAGATATCCTCACTTGGTTGACATTTTTGATAACAAGCTTCATAACTTTAATGGATTTTAAAAACTTTGCACACAGTGTTTGATGGCGGAAAATAGACTGGTTAGAAACTAATTGTGGAAGGCTTTCATATTTTAATACAAAGTAATAAGGCAATTTTTGACACAAGTAAAAGCTGCTGTGACACACACATGCTCGTGTTTAGATATATTATTATTATTATTATTTCATACAGGATTGAGGCCTTGTGGTCTGTTACAATTTGATCAAAGATTTTCTTTTCCATATCTTCATTAACGACTTCAAGGACGATAGCTAAAATAATTGTTGGGATTCTATCCCTATTCATTTTATTAATATGTTTTTCCACAGCTGTATTGATATTTGTGCACGAAATTAATTACTCTCTTTGTGTATTAATAATTAATTAATTATATTTATGGTCCCATTTGGTATATAACCTTCAGTTAACATCATCTCACGTTATGTAAGTTACTTTCATTTATAAGTTATTTTCCAGAAAAAATAAATGTTGTAAACTCGGAGGAAATTTCATCAACTTTAGCGCGTCCCTTTGAAGGGAATATTTTTTAAAAGTTGTTTTATTACAGAAAAATCTGTGAAAAACATTACAAGTTTAGCCGAGAAGGTCTGAGATGTTTAATTTACATATGTAGATTCATCAATCTGAGGTTAGAAATAACGTTGAACGAAGTCGTCTTTCAACTGTGAAGCAACCTGATTCGGCCACCGCATGGGTTAAGGCACTACTTTCTCAATAGACTAGACTGCCGAAGACGGGGAAATCGAGGTTCGAGTTTTAGTTGGTTGTACTGAGTTTTCTAAAATGATTTTACACTATCCTTCCACGCAACACGGGTAAACTTCCTTTGAATATAATCCTCCCTATCCCTAAAACCAGTTGAGTAATTAGTTCATAATCGTATAAACTGAAAGGATAGTAAGACGTGGTGCTAACAAAACAACAAAAAAAACTGCGAAACAGCATCCCCAAACATAACCTCAACTCATCTTGTCAAGCTACTGGTAGAAAACTGAGTATATTTTATCGCAGATATGTCAGATTTAGTTTTAAAATTGTCAAATAACGAATACGCAGGCCTGTAAAAACGATTTTACCATTTCACAATCTCCGCAGATTTTTTTAAACAATGATTTGGGATACAAGCTAAGATACAAAAGTGAAAGATTTATTGATAAATGTGTTTTAATAAAAAATTGACTGCTGTCCACTTTAACGTTTTACCATAAGAAGGTAAAGTTTTAAAATCAGTGTAAATTTTTTGGAAAAGGTGGAAGGATCACTTGCTGATCATTCAAAATTTTAAGAATTGAATATAAAATTTTGGTAATTGGAAATTATAACAATAATTGTAAGCTCCTAGAATCAATCATTAAGTTTCAATATTTTTAATACTCATCTCATATAATATTTAGCATAATATTAACATAAGTAGCTCTCAAATTGTAAGACCGAGAATTAACTGAAATTTGTAGAGTATAAATAAATAAAGTTGATTTTTTAAATCTTCTGTACTCGTTCCTTGAAGTCATATCAGTGAGGAAAATCTTTGTTCATTTCCGAAAGAGTTGTTTTGTAATATTGTTCAACGTTATACTTATTTGTGCAATGTTACCTTTATTGCCTACATCTACAATCACGTTGCACAGTAAACAACCCCTATTTCCCTTGACTTCCATCCCGTACGGAAGTTATGAGTTTTTGCTATTATATTTGCACTAATCATAGCTCAACTAAAAATAACGTGGTGATAATTAAAATGAGTACACCAACCTATATTAACATCATAAACATGCAGAAAAAAACACTTGGAAATTACCTTAAATAAAACATTTGTCTTTAAGCGCAAGAAGACGATGACAAGCACGTGCATCAGCGGATATACCATCCCACCATCTACCATAAGCTGGTGTGTGTGTGTGTGTGTGTGTGTGTGTGTGTGCAGTGCTGCAACCCAACAATGGAATATCTTATTAAGATGTAAATTACTACTGCACAAAAAAATAACTACCACGTGAGCTATCAAAAATGCCGCCGCAAGACACCGATAGCTTGCGATTGATGGTTTGACTTTCCCTGATCTAGAATAACAATTCGTGGAAATGTTTAATTTTAGTTTTTTTAAATTATATTAATTTTTATTATTATTTAATACCTAATACAAATGTAAATTATTTATATTTTATTCTTATTTTGTAAACTTTAAAATCACTTTGATAACAAATTTATATTATTGATCGTAATGCCATCTTCCGACATTTCAATGTAGGCCATATTTGTTGAAGCGACGAAAACACTCGTTTTAAGAGAATACTTGATTTGTGCACATCCGATAAGATGGTGTGAATAATGATTATGCTCAGTGGTAGCCATTTTAGTTCCATTACCTTACTATTCCTCTGTGGTAAAGAAAAGAGGTTGCATATTTATAATTAATGACAAAAAACCAAATACTGTTAGTTGTGTTATTTGTTATTAAAATAAATCAAATCGTTGGCTTCGACCGCAAAGTGGTAATGAGCCTTGAAATCGCACACCTCATCTAAGCCAGTAAATTCCTAGACCCCACTACAGATACACCAAGAGACAGACACCCACTTCACAATGCACGGTCCATATATTATAATGTGTGTAAAACATGATTTCCGTTGGCGCACAGCCAGTTTCAACATGAAGACAACTTCTGGCGTAGAGTATAAGTTGGTCAGACAATTATTTGGAGAGAATCTACCCCCTCAGTCCTGGATCGATGCCAATCCAGTAACCACTCGTCTTAACACACAAACCAACATTGTACTACTGCCAGCACCAACCCCCCTCCCTTTTACTTTTGAAACATTGTTTTTAACCATAATACAGTCATTGGATGACTACTCTAGTTGTTGTACAGGCACGAGAGAGTATTTTATTCATAATATCCTGCGTCTTAAGACCCGTTAGGGTTATCCGCATATTTAATCAAGGATGAAGAAGGTACATTTGAATATTTAATCGAATGGGGTAAGGATGAGGAAGGTATGGTTTTAATATTTAATCAAATGGGGGAAGGATGAGGAAGGTATGGTTTTAATATTTAATAAAATGGGGGAAGGATGAGGAAAGTATGGTTTTAATGTTTAATAAAATGGGGTAAGGATAAGGAAGGTATGGTTTTAAGAACTTTCACGTAAAGAAAGAGTGGACAATAATTTAAGAAATAGCCACATCGGTGGCCAAGAGGTGACCAAAACGTTTTATCTGGTCTGATTTGCCGGTGACGGAATATAGATGTAAAGTCCAATGTCTATAGGAATGATCTTATTTGACACCTAGAAAAGTTGCTGGATATTCTTTTATATACTCATACGTCAAGTTATGTTATTTGCATCTGCCACTTATGATAAATAATATCGATGCCTATAAAATAAAATTAATTAACTAATGAAATATTATACATTTTGGTTTTAAAAGATATGTTTGTATTTTTTCATAAGATTTTTCATTCCTAAATCCTACTATACAAATATAGATACTTAACACTTCATCTCAATACCTGTCCAAGTTTTATGTTTATATGATCATTACTTTAAGGACAGAAGAAGAAAACATTTACTAATCAATTAACGGTGACCTGACGCTCTAGTGAGGGGTAAGGTGTCAGGCTTCTGTGCTGGGAGTCCGGGGTTCAATCCTAGGTCCCGGCACAGAGTTATCTGATTGCCAAACCCTTCCTTCACCTCTGACAAGACGTGTATTAATCACAACTTGTGAATGTATGGGATCCTATGCCTCCACCGTGGTTCTAATTCCACGTTAAACTGTAGGTCCTCCATTTCATCACACAATCACTCTACCATTACACAATAGCGTAAGTGCGTATAATCCGGATGGGTATTAAGTCACAGTACTAAAAATAATAATAATACTTATCAATTAAAACTTTATATGTACATTTATAACGGCATTCAACAGTGCTCTAACAAAGAAATGCCAATTAATATTTAGACTTGACAATACAATTTTAGTCAAAGGTAATTTGATTTTAGTGATTATGGTGGTGTTACAGATTGCAAATTATATTTTAGTTATCGTTGACTCAAAATGGGAGCATAAATCTGAAATTTATAATACAATAATCTCAACTAATCCTATCAATTTTTAACATATTTACCTTAATTCTCTTTATTTTAATTGTGATTATGCTTCCAATCATTATAAAATACATAATATTACGGAAAATCCGACAATATTTTCACGCGGACTCTATAATGATGACAATTTTTTCTTTAATATATTCAAAAAGCCTCGATGAACCCGTGGGTGAAGGTGTCAGTTTGTCATAGTCTGGTTTGACGGTGAAGGTCAGAGTTCGAATCTCGATCAAATAGAATGAGGTGGCTTTTTCTAGTTGTTTATCAGTTTTATGACACAAATACAGCCACATTTCCTATACATTCTGTATTCATTTTATATAGCCCATTAGTGTAAGTTTGCGAACAATAATAGTAATGTCATGTCTGAGCTACGTCAATCTATATCTCAGTTTACGGATATATTATCCAGTGCTAATGTAACGTTTCACAGGGGACCCCTAGATGTACTATTCATATATCCTTTTTGTGGAGGATTTTTCCATGTCCCGATCAGATGTGGGGATGATGAAAGTGGATGTGACGCGGTCAAGTCAATTAAGATTTTTAATCTAACTTAGCCAAATTAACCAAATCCTGGTGATTTATTTTCCTTTCGAGAAAAATTCCACTGTACCAACCATGGTTCCAACCCAGGACCTTTAGGCCAGAAGCCAAGGGCTCTGACCAATATATCACGAGGCTGGCTAGTGTGCGAATATCCCGGGTGGATAATAGGTTGTGGGTCACGTAGGATAAATAAATATTATATACCACCCCATCTTACTACCAGTCTGAGTTATACGCCTAGGTACTAATTATGCTAATGGTTTTAGGTATTAGGAAGGTTATATTTAGAGGAAATGTATACGCATTGCCGTGGAGGGAGAGTGGAAAAACCACCCTCAGTACACCTGACCGAGATATGAACATCTATCTCCTCATCAATGACCGATTATTTTACTGCGAGAGTTGCGTCTTAAAGTATGCGGCCACCGAAGTGGGTAGGTAGAATATTGATGGTTGATTTTAAACATGACATTTAAAATGTATGTTCAGTGTCGGAATCGAACTAGGCATGACAACGGAAAAGATCTGCGTTCCACATGGGTTATTATTTATCAACTAACTTAAATCCTCACAATTTCAATTCCTCCCAAAATATAATGATTTTTTTTTAAATTTCCAAGTTAATTTAAGTATAATCAGTAGCCAATAAAGGTGAGGCAACTATTACACAAAGAGATTATTATCACTAAAACTTCTAAACCTATTAAACGTGTCATGAAACAGATTTTATTAAAAATTTGGATTCAAATTATGAATGACGTCAGCTAGTTTTGTTCAGTGAAGCGGAATTCACTTCGTTCTCAAGACTAGTACAAAGCATTTGAATTTCACCAAAATCTACTTTGGATCCAAACTTTACTTTCTACTCAAATTTAATTCAATCTGAAAAGGAAGAAAGATCATAAGAACTTTACAAGAAAAGACAAATTATAAAAGGTTGTAAAACTTACATGAGCATATCATTAGGTGTTAGCAAATGTAATGTTAATTAACTAAGTTAAAAAGCTTTAATATATCTTTTTAAATAAATTAAAAAATGTCAAATTCAACCAATTAATTTTGTGAAATGAGTATACCTTTTAACACCGATATATTATTTTATTGTTAATGTATTTAACTACTTTCCCCGACCCCCTTCAGTGACCGAATGTTTTATGGCGTCATTCTCGTGTAAGACTGGTCTGCTGAAGACGGGAGATCGGGGTTCGTTTCCCGTTTGGGTTTACTGAGAGTGGTTTTTCCTTATGTTTTAACACTCACCTTTCACGTAAAAGCAGGTAGATTACCTCTAAAATACTTTCGTCCTCATCCCTACCTCATTAGATTATTTACCTTAATGTGTATAAAAGTAGTAAGACACGCTGATAAATTAAAAATAAAAGTACTTTCCTCAACCCTACTTCTTAGGACAAATCGTTAAAAACCTGAATTCCCGCATCAATGGGCATGCGGACTAAACGTCAAGCTCATCTATTATTGTATGCTGATGATGGGAAACTCGAGTTTTAAATCTTAACTGGGAGTACTGTGAATACATTTACTTAAATGCGTTTCCATTCTACTACAAGCAAATGCAGGTACACTTCATATAAATTCTACCTTACTCATCCCTGTACATGAATGTAATTAAATGTGGATAGTCCATACGAGTGTTAAGACGCAACGAAAAAAAATAAGATAAATCTTTGTCTTAAAACGTGGGAATAAAAAAACAGCTTCCGAGGTAGTTCAATTTTCAAAGGAAGAACCTTATTAGCTAGAAACGTTATTAGATCTATTTTCACGTATTCATACGTCAGGTCATGTGATGTGCAGTATACTAATGTATATCATTAGGCCACTTAACCACTAGTATAAACAGTTTGTTTAGAACAAATTGTTTCAGATAACTGTTCGATGCTATGGCATATTATCTTCAGACAAAACAAGACATTCACGAAACAAAACAAAGTTTCCTCCATTAGCCAACATGGCGATGATCTAGGAAGATTTGAGTTTAATTAGTTTTTCAACCCTTAATATTATTTTACTTAAATAATATATATTAATATTGCACGTCGGTCTGGATTATCCGTAGCCCAGTTTATGGAAATATTAGCCAGTATTAATGTATCGTTGCCCAGGGGACACCCAAATGTACTAATCATACATCCTTTCAGTGGAGGCTCTTTCCATGTCCCGATGAGATGAGATGAGGGTGATAGTGAGTATGAGGGTGTGGAACCAGTGGAAACACTTAAACCTAGCTTAAGCCTAACTAACAAAATCCTGGTGACCGTTGAGGAACGCTACCCAAGGTAACAACCGGAAATCGAACCCGGGACTCCTAGCCTCATAGCAAGGTGCACCGACCACTACGCCACACTATACCGGTGGGTCGGTTACTTGAATAAAAAGAGGCTGCGAATAAACAAAGTTTTAATCTCATCCAATTTATTAAACATGATCTACTTCAATCTCTTCAATCATGATTATAAATCAAAACACCCAACACATGGTTATGATGGACTGCAGGACTCTTCGCAAACGTATAGAGAAAGTTAGTTTAGTTGCGCATGCGCAGTTTGTATTGTTATTCGAACTTTTCCATCGAAAATTTTAGAACCAGACTTCGTCAGACAGTTGTTCAATGTCCGAGAAGCAAAAATCCTCTCTTAAGACAAAGTTTTGGTATGTGTAGATGCTCAAATTTAAAAAAATAATGTAAATTTCTTCATCGAACTGTTTTTCTTGTTCGTGGAACAACATGTTTTGTTCGATGTTGGTTTTGTTTCGTAGCAGTGGGTAAGCAGCCCTTGATTTTAACCTTCCACGTTTATAGGTGAAGTTTCAGATTGACCTATTAAAAGAAAATGCACCTGGTTTATCCTAAAATACATATTTTAAAGCAGCCTTCCCAGGGTAAAAGGAGGATAATTAACTGCCCCACCCCCTTTTACATACACTGTTCATACCGATTCCCACCAACTAAGAAATAATGTAATCGTGAAGAAAGACAAGAATCGCTCATCAACTCCTAAACTTCACAGGCGAGACCTCGTTTAGTCCCTCTACACCCTTTTACCCCACCCTTTAAATTTATCCGCATAAACTGAGCGTAAAGTAACTTGTAGAGTAATAAATGTTTCACAACCGATACGTCCCCCTCCCCTTTCATCTTACCAAATTATACAAGCTTGAGACTACAAGCTTCAGGCTACAAGTTTGCAAAGTATCAAAAACCACTTGTGTGTGGTAGAACAATTTCACTTGATGAGAAAATGTATACTCATATTAGAGCGACGTTTTAAGACTGACAAACACAATAACGACATTTTGATTATAGTTCATTAAATTTGCAATTGCTTACTTACAAAGTTAGAGTGTTCTCACCTCTTGAGCAAGAGTGTAGCCGCTTATATTTCCTAAATTCATATTTAATAAAGATAAAACAGATGAATGGGTAGTGTTAAGAGTTTAAAGGTAGTGGTTGTGAGTTAAAGGCAATATGTTTACAGTTTTTCAAGCAAACTTTTGTTGTTGTTGCCAAAATGAATCAAATTTTGCTTAGGTAGAAACATTAAGTTTAGTTTTATTCACACGGTGATATCAACAGTTTTTGAATATCGGTCAAGGGTATCATGGAATGTTATTACAACTTTTTGTATTAATTTAAAAAGTTTCTCATCTAATGCCACTATTTTCATGAGATATACTAAACAACTGTTGATATCACCATGTGAAGAAAATTAAACTCTAATTTTCTACAGGAGCCATAATTTATTTATTCCGTCTAAAAACTTGGTTTGCTTTAAAACTTCAAAAACACTGGCCTTAACTCTAGAGTTCCCTACACATGCCAACTTAACTACATGTATCTTGAAGAGGTTGGAGTTCAAATCCAATCGGGATGTATTTGATTACACTATTAGGGATTTCCATTATATGTTCAGGAGAATATTCTGGTTTGTTATACTTGAAATTCATAAGCCTCAACTTATATTATAAATCATTATAGTTTAACCCACTTCAGTAACCGCATGGTCTAACGCGCAACTCTCGCAGTATACTAGACTTCCGATGACAGGGAAATCGTGTTTCGAATCTCGGTAGAGTCTAACGAGGGTGGTTTTTTCCCTTTTCTCCACGTTAATTCGGGTACATTTTCTCTAAATATAACCTCCTAATCCCTAAAACCCCCAGCGTAATTAATACATAGGTATATAACCCAAATGGGTGGTAAAACGTGGTGCTAAAAAAGTGGTATTTAACATTATTTTGTTTTGGTTTAAGGTAGAGGCCATACAGAGATTCCTTCTGATAGTATTTGTTCGCAAATCAGTTAACTATAGAATAAATAATATAAAGTAGTCAAAAACTATCGCGTATTATTTTGAATATTACTTTTTTAAAAGCGCGAAGTCCCAATTTCACAAGTTATAAACTTACCGGCCATGACAAGAATCGAACCATAAGCTCTTGACTTAGCGAGCAGGCACATATGTATAGCCTGACACCTTAGCTCAGCTGGTAGCACGTCTGCCCACTTATACTAAATTTATATCACTGAATTATTGAAACAAAAACTAAATTAAGTATAAGAAAAAATATATCAACGTTGTTTGTTTGAAGCCTGAAAATGTCACGACTGTGTTACTTTTAACAACTCTACACGAACGAGTCAGTACAACCATAGTACTAGTATTCTAACTTTTATTTAAACACTTTAGTACGTACCTTATTTGATTTTCTCGCGCATTTTCACAAATAATAAACCAGGATGAGTATAGGTTTCATGAATATATATATTGATTTTGGCGTGGCGTTTGGATCACACAGTGCGATTGTTATTTTGCAGTGGTGGTCCGTTGAATTGCTACGAGGAAGGCTGAATCGAATGGTTTATCTGCCAGTTGAGGCCAGCATTTCATTTTATGAGCTCTCCAAGCTCGTGCCTTCTAGAAACAATAGACTTATTGTGTTCATATCCCCTCTCTGCCACCAAACCAAAATTTAAAAAGCAATCTTTATATTAGTGATAAGAACGTTTTTAATAATATTAATTACCCACTTCGGTGGTCGCATAGTTTAACGTGTCACTCTCATGTTAGTCTTGATTTACATTGATAGGAAGATTAGTGTTCGAATTCTTGTCAGGTAAATTGAGAATGCTTTTCCTAAATATTTTCCACTTTTCCTCCATGAAAATGGGAATACATTTCCTCTAAATTCTACCTTCCTCATTCCTACTCTATTAGTGTATTATTATTATTATTAGATCTACGTCTTACTACCTGTTTGGGATATACAAAAATACATATTAGTTTAAATAGTCGGTTAGCCTGAATGGGTAGTAAGACGTGATGCACAAAAAAGAAATATTCTATTAACTGAGGCAATTAATCCAAATACAGATGCACTCTAACGTCCTTATTCCTACCACATAGATGAAAATATACGAAAATACCGGAAAGGTAGTAAGACGCGGATCACAAAAATACAAACATAGCTTAAGAATTTCAAGCACCTGAGACATAATTTTAGTGAACTCCGAATGACTCGTTCCTCACATACTTTGACACCACCCACCGAGATTACAACCACCAAAATACCCCAGATGTGGCTGAGAAATTATCAAGAGTACAACATGAACATGTCTGCAAATCTAATTTACTTTCTGACATAAGTGCGTGTGAATGATTCATATTCGCTCCGTTAAAAACTTGTTTTTAGCCTTTATACATCCCTTTTAATGAGCGAAGAACGATTTCAACTACATAAAACGGTCTTGGCATACGTTTCTTTTTATGGCCCGTGTACAAAGGGAAGCGAGCGCTTACCGCATCATTAAATAACTTAACGTTTGGTGCCGATAACTTTTACCACCAGCAGCGTTGAGCGGGGATTTGAAGGCTTTTAAGGCCCTTGGCCCTGTCGAGTGCGAGTCTAAAACCTATTTTGTGGTAAAGTGGGCGGGAGGGTGAAAGGTGTGGCGTGGCTTCACAGCTGACCAAATTATATTTCCACGCCAACAAGAACAGATGGATCACGGAAACTGTAATAATAATAATAATAATAATAATAATAAGCGCCGTGTCTTACTACCCGTTCGGGTTATACGCTTTAAGTACTAATTACTCTAATGGATTAGGAATTGGGAAGGTTGAATTAGAGGAAAGTGAACCCGCATTTGCGTGGAGCGAGAGTGGAAAACCATTTAGGAAAAAAAAAACCAGTTCACCCGACCGAGATTCGACCCTCGATCTCCCCGTCCTTAGCAGTTGAGCTCAACACGACAAGCGCGTTAGCCAACTACGCCACAGAGGCGGGTTCGGAAACTGGAGATGGCGCTAGCTACAGGACAGGCTTTGCGGTGAAATCATACGTTTGAAAATATCAGTTTTCTCGGTAACGAATGCAATTTTTATGTTAATATTTTCAACACTCCTTCTAAGCTAATGTATCAATGTTTTAATAATTGTTACATTTTACTATTTTTTTGTTATAATGCCGGAAGTTTTCTATTGAAAAAGTCAATTTTATCGATATTTAATCACTGTTAAAATTATAGAGGAGGTGTGTATATAAAAAGTATAACTTGATAAACATGTTTCTATTCTTGAACAAACCGTTTCCAAAAAGAACATTGCAAATCATTAACAATTCTTGAAGATAAACATTTGTTCCCATGGCTATACATTTCAACGCCAAATGAAAAGGCCAATCGCCTTAACTAAGATTGCATTTAATCACCGATGACGAACGAGTCCAACGCCTTAGCTCAGTGGGTAGCTTATCCACCTGATAAGTTAGAGTCCTTGGGTTCAATCACTGACAGGTGGTGGTTTGGATGTGGGTGGTGTGTCTGGGTGGTGGTTTGGATGTGGATGGTGTGTCTGGGTGGTGGAATAGAAGAGGACGCGAGAAAAAGTCAATATTTTGGCAGTTTTTATGGCAACACCATTTTTGGCCAAAATAAATCAAATATTGCTTCAGTACAAACATAGAATATGATTTTATTAACATGGTAACCTCATTTGTTTTAAAATATCTGTCAAGGGTGTTCTGGAATTCAATGACAACTTTTTCCTCTTAGTTTAAAAAGTTTTTCATCTTATACTGGTATACTCATGACAGAAATTTAAGAACTTTTGATATCACCATGTGAATAAAATTAAACAGTGATCTCAACTCGCGTCCCCTTCCATCACGCTATAAGACGCTAGAGCTCTGAGTAGTGCTTCAGACGTTTAGAAAGACAGCCTTATTTAAAAAGTTGTTTGATATTTTTGTAATATCACTTTAAATTAAATGTAACCAATAATATCACTTTAAACAAAATGTAGGCAAAAATTATCAGCAAGCTTATGACCAGTGAAAAGATTTAAATTTTTACTTTAAAGTTTAAAAAATGCAACGTCGTCTTGAGCAAAAATGTGTAGACCACTTTTATTGTGCTAAATATCAATATTAATTTACAAATATCTACTTCAGAAGAAATAGCCACCCCTGCCCCTCAACGTGACCATTTCAGCTTAGTAGCATTGTCTTATCAGGAAAGTTAAATTTCCTTCAATTGAAGAAAAGTATGTGAATCCTTGATCTTCTCATTCCGAAAACTGTGTGGCGAAAATTATTATATTTAGGTAGGCATATTTATGCATTTACAAAAGGTCGATGGCTTTTAAAAATATACCTTATTCAACATAAATGCCTTAAAGTGACTCGATAATGAGGAGAAAAAAAAATTACCTGAATTCTAAAATAATAAAAATGACCAATAACTAACCTAAAAACGTTTCCACGATCATGTTAATTAGTATAAATGGATTTGCGTCGAGGGCTAGAGGGAAACCATTAAAGTTAGACTACTCTCAGTACATCCAACTAGGATTTGAACTCCGACCTCCTTGTCACTGCCAAACCAGAAAAGATGAATCGGACATTTAGACCAAATACTCACCTATAAGTTTAAGTTAAAATCAATTTATTTTTACTAAACAAATGTTCACTAAGAGTTCATAAGGGATGAAGGGAAACAAATGTATAAAGGAATAATATTGTTTTACAGAGCTTAAATAAAGAGCACTGAACCCTTAACGTTCCCCCTACCTCTTTCAGTCCTAGGAAGTTTCCCTCCTTGACACTGGTTATGAAATAGTGGGTAGGAGGCAAAGAAGAAGTTAACTAATGTCCATAGCAGTGGTAATCAAAGTGAGGTACGCGAACCCCTGGGTGTAAATTACTTTCCCTAGTATTTGAATTCGTAATAATATGTTTATTATTATTATTATTATTATTATTATTATTATCATTACTATTATTATTAGCACCAAGTCTTACTACCCTTTCGGGTTATACTCACTTACACTAATGTGTAATGGTAGGGTGATTGTGAGATGAAATGGAGGACCTACAGTTTAACGTGGAATCCGAACCACAACGGAAGCCTGGCATTCCTAACATTCACGAGTTGTGTTTAATACACGTTTTGTCAGAGGTGAAGGAAGGATTTTTTTTTTTAATAACATGTCTTATTACCCGTTAGGGTTATGCACCTATGAACTAATTACAATGAAGTGTTAGGAATGAAGAAGGTTGAGTTTAGAGGAAACGTTCCAAAATTTGCGTGGAAGTGGGGTGGAAAACCATTTAAGATAAACCACCTGCAGTACACCCAACTTGGATTCTAATCTCAATCTCCTAGCTATAAGAAATGCAGTCTATTACTAAAGTTGTGCCATAGACAATGTGGCCACTGAAGTGAGTATGTTTTGTTTAGTAGGGGCCTAAGGAAGCTGTTGCAATGAAATGCAGACATTTTACTAGAGGCTAGTAAGGAAATAGGTTTAAAAGTGAACGTTGAAAAGACTCAGTATATGATCACACAGAGAACACAAATTGAGGACGATAATTTAGAAAGATTACTGAGAACAACATATAATTTAATATTATTAATGAGTTAAAATATTTAGGAACAATTTTAACTAACAATAACGATATTAGAGTGTAAATTAGGAAAATAATACAGTCAGGAAATACATTCTATTACTCAGTCAGTAAGTTGTTGACATCTCGCCTGGTTTTAAGGAATGTAACACTCAGAATATACAAAACAATAATTCTACCGGTTGCTTTCTTTATACTCCATTCACGGTAGGAATTACTCTCTGGAAGGTCTTTTTTCCTACAAATATCCTACCATATAATAGATTTCTGGTAGGGAAAAAGGCCTTTCAGAAAACAATTCCTACGGTGAACGGATTTTAGATGTGAAACATGGCCTCTTACCTTACATGACGAAAACCAATTTAGCTTGTTCGAAAACAAAATACTTGGGAATATATTTATTCCAGCATGAGGATGCTGGGTAGTGGAGATAATTACATAAGGATGAGTTACATACCCCGTACTCATCACAATACATTGTTAGGATAATCAAGTCTTGTAGATTACGGTGGGTAGGACATGCAGTGTGAACGGGAGAAACTAGAACCGTGATCAGGGTATTGTGACTGGCGAAACAAATGGGAAGACCCAGACGCAGATGTGAGGATAGCACTAGAATGGACCTGAAAGAGATAAGGTGTAATGAAGGAGGACTGGATAAACTAGCTCAATATATATAGGGTTAGGGTTCAATTAGATGGACTAGATGGAACTAGATCAAGATAGTGATAGGTGGCACACTTTTGTAGGTATGGAAATGTTATTTCGAGCGGTAAATGACGTAGAGTAAGTTCCATTACATGCATAGAATAGAAAAAAAACTGTTTCCATTCAGCGTGTTGATCACCCTTTATTTATTTAAATTCCTCAGTAGGCCTAGCATCATTTTACAAAAATTTACATGGCATTTAAAAGTTTAAGAATAACTGGCTTATAGGAGCTCCCATTTTTAAATATTTCATTCATGATGCCAATATTCATCGTTCTTTCATCATTATTACGTAGCCAATAGCCATATCCCATTCATATATTCTTTTCTTTCGTTAGTTTCAAATGTTTGTGTCAAAGTATCGTCACACCCCAAGAACAAAATAAAACCTATTTTGCAACAGACACAGTGTACGGATTGCAATACATTTAATTAAACTCCAACCAATACCTAGTGTAAGCTCTAATCATTTGGGCACAGAATCAATTAAATGTTGCTCCAGTGATTGAACTTTGAATTCCAATCACAATGTGTAAGCGTTCTTCTCACGGTGGACTAACCATGAATATAAATAAACGATTATGTTAAAACTATAAAACGTATCAAAGTGCTGTTTTCTAAATTATTCACTTGACAACGGAAAACTTGGGATCAGTTTTCCAAAACAAAATTAATTAAAACATATGATCAATGACAGTATGTAAAAGTGTATTAACGCCAACATTGCTGTATGGATGTGAAGCGTGGGTTTGTCAGGATAAACACAAGAGTAAGGTGAATGCGGTTGATGTGAAATATCTAAGAGATATATGTGGAAAACACTTTTATGAGACATGGTCAGTACCTAATGAATGTGTATTGAAGGCGTACGGTTTATAAGAAAATCCAATAGGTCAATGTGAAAGAGGCATCCTACGTGTGCTTGGGCATGTTGAGAGGATGAGTGTGGATCGAGTGAAGAAGCAAATATATGAAGGTAGAGTGTATGCATCATAAGGAAGGGGTATGCCATGTAAGATGTGGTTAAATGTTGAAAAAATAGAAAAAAAATTAAGAGTTTTAAGAATAAAAAGCATGTGGGACCCGGTGTATGGATGTTATTGAAGCGAAGGGAGTATGCAAATACAAGGAAGTGAATGTTAGTGAGGATTGATTAAGTACGAAGTTGTTGATTTTTTTTTTTAACTAATTGCACCCTTTCTTGTCTACCTTATATGGTAGCAGCGTGGCGGGACGAGGTATTTATGAATGTTTTTATCTTTAAAATAGATTAAAATAGATTATTTGATCTCAACTCCAATGTTTTCTAAAGTAGAATACAAAAACTCTTTCCATGATGTGGCGCCAGGTTCTAGATTTATTATCTACCCATTTTAGGTGCTATCCGCGGAGTGAGGTGGACATAAAGTAACAATAAACAATGCTGTCCATTTAAATATACGACAGTTGCGCACAGCAACAATTTCGAACACATCAAGGTTTGGACACAAAGCTGTGCCAGCCACACAAAGTTCCACTGGCTCAGACATTCCCTAAGCCAGGGGTCTTGAGCCCACGACCCACCGTAGTATCTTTCTCAGACTGCCAGCTCATGCAAATTATACAGTTATTTCAAAAGAAAACATGACAGATACAGATATATATATATTTTACATAATAAAATAAATATGTATTTTAAGGTATTTTTAAAACTATTTTTGCTTTATACGTGATGAAAATTATTAATTTTATACAAATTTACTTTGAACTGTAAAATGACTACTCTAGTAGACAATGGAGAGAGTACTATTTCGGGTGTGTTTGAACGTAGTTGGGTGTGTTCGTACATATTCGGGAGTGTTCGTACATATTCGAGAGTGTTCGAACATATTCGGGAGTGTTCGGGAGTGTTCGGACATGATCTGGAGTGTTCGGATATAGTCGAGAGTGTTCGGACATATTTGGGAGTGTTCGTGTTTGCTCATCATCACTGGGACACTCGGGACGCCAAAAGAAAAATAATATATTAATTGTTCAATCCTAATATTGTGGGTACAGCATTGCGGCCCGCGAGCCAACAAGAGACAGAAACTTTAGCCCTTGGACCTTAAATGGTTGAAGACCCCTGCCTTAAGCCTACCTATCATTATAAATACACTTTACACCCACTACGGTTTCTAGCCTGTGGCCTGGGTTAGTTTTTTTTTTATTAAAGCCATATATTTTCCTCTACCAGCTTGCTAGGCCTGTCGTAGCTTCATTTTAAAACTAGGACAGGCACAACGTACAGTCCCTGGCCATTAATTCATCACCGTGAAAGGTTAAATCTACAGTTCACCAATGAAAATTCTTTCGGCCATGCCGGGAATTGAACTCAGGACCTCTAGCTCAGTAGAGAGACACGCTACCGACTGAGATAGGGTGTCGGACTCATATAAATAAACCCTGAAACAGAAATAAAAGAAGATAAAAACACTGATTTTAAACAGGCCAAATAGGTCAGTCCCAGCCAAGAATCACTGTCTAGTCTCAATCCTGATGTAAAGTGTGAGGGAACTCGGTAGGAACGTGAAAAAAAAGAGTTGAATGTCGAAATAATTACTAGGTTTTATGAATGTGTACGCATTTGTCACTACAGAGCATTCCTTAAAAATAACTCTTCTGTCGAGGTTGCGCATTGGTCTTTGTGCGCAACTGTCACGATACCATCCATTTTTAGTGAACAGGGAATAACGGTCAAACCAATTCACAGGGAGGTATCTAAAAAAAGAAGTCTAACGACCCGTTCGGGTTATACACATACGTACTAATTACTACAATGTTTAAGGGATGAGGAGGGTTGATTTTAGAGGAATAGTATGTGCATTTGTGTGGAGGGAGATTGGAAAACCATCTAGTAAAAACCACCCTCAGTATAAAAGACCAGAATTAGAACCCTAATATCCCCATCATTGGCAGCCCAGTCTATTGGGGTTGTGACGCCTTAAGCCATATGGCCGTTGAAGCGGGTATTTGTGTCTTTATATCGTGGGATATTAACTACTTAATCTTAGGGGTAAGGATGAAGAAGTTAACTAAAAGGAAGTGTACCAATAGTAATGTGGAAATCCCATGTATGAAAATATCCCTACTGAACCAGATAAAAATGGAAGCGCTGTCTCTCCATGAACGGTGACGAAGTGTGACGAGAAACCCAAGACTAATCTCTAGGACATTGTTAGCGGTACTGTCCATTCAGAAAGATTCTGCTAAAACGAAACAATATTATATTTGAAAAAAAAGTTATTGGGCAAAGATTCAGATCTTGTAGATGAGTGGAGCACTAAGTCAATGGTCCGGGGTTCAACCCTCTATAAGGGCACGAATTTCAAATATAGAATATGTGTATGGGATATATTTTGATCTGGATGTCTTTATTGGTGTTTCTAAAAGTAGAAGCTCAATACTGAGTTTGTTTTCTTAGCTCACGGCCTAATATCCGGTATATTAGTTACAAGATAACGTTAAAGCCATAAAACGTATGGAAGGGCGTTTTATTGAATTATTCAAATTAAATCAGTATGGTAGTTTTTAAAATTTTAAAATATTCATTTAGAATTTTTTTTAGAGTTGGGATTCTCGAATACCCGATTCCTTGAATCCTCAGAATCTTATGACATTTGAGAGATTCGTAATCATTTCAATGAAGTATCTCGAATACAATTATGAAGACCTTGACTTCCAACAACAATTTTAAACGCTTGGTAAAAGGAATTATATGTAATTGTGTAATTGAGAAGAAAAAATTACAAAAAGTGCAAAATTTTAATATCATAAACAATTTACTAAAAAAAAGTGTTATGAACAAAATAACATTTATAAGGGGCCTTTAACAACTTATTTTAAATTATATTTAAAATATTTTCACCTTAAATAAAAATGTACATTTTAAAATATTCAGTTCAACATCTTAGTTCAGTCGGGAGCGTGTCTGTCTACTGAAATAGAGATCCCGGGTTTGATTCCTGGTATAACAGAAAAATTTATCATTGGTGATATATGGTGTTCCCATGTCACAGTGATGAATTAACTAACGGCTGGCGGGCTGGATTTTGTGTCTGTTCTAGTTATAAGTTAGTTTAAAAGTAATGTGCTGATATAATCATTCAGTTCAGAAAGTGCACGTTAAATACTTCAAAATTAATGAAAAAAATTAGGGATTTGAATATTTTAATTTTGATTCAAGATCTGGAAGAAGATTTAAGACTCGCATCCAAGAACTACCCATCTCGACTTATTAAAAAACACACACGCACACACACATGGTAAAATGACTTCCCACCGGTCTCGATTCCACTGTTTTCTAATGAAGACTCCAAGCTACCACACTCCGATGTGACGACTGGCTCGAGATGTATGACATAGCAATCCTTATCTCGAGCTGTATGACATAGGAATACTTATCTTGAGCTGTATGATATATAATAATCCTTATATCGAGCTGTATGACATAGCAATCCTTATCTCGAGCTGTATGACATAGCAATCCTTATCTCGAGCTGTATGACATAGCAATCCTTATCTCGAGTTGTATGAACATATCAATCCTTATCTCTATCAGTATGACATAGCAATCCTTATCTAGAGCTGTATGACATATCAATCCTTATCTTGAGCTGTGTGATATAGCAATCCTTATCTCGAGCTGTATGACATAGCAATCCTTATATCGAGCTGTATGACATAGCAATCCTTATCTCGAGCTGTATGACATAGCAATCCTTATCTCGAGTTGTATGATATATCAATCCTTATACTAGAGTTGTATGATATATCAATCCTTATCTAGAGCTCTATGACATATCAATCCTTATCTTGAGCTGTGTGATATAGCAATCCTTATCTTGAGCTGTATGATAGAGCAATCCTTATCTCGAGCTGTATGACATAGAACTCCTTATCTCGAGTTGTATAACATATCCCTAGCAGTATGACATAGCATTCCTTATCTCGAGCTGTATGACATATCAATCCTTATCTCGAGCTGTATGACATAGCAATCCTTATCTCGAGCAGTATGACATATCAATCCTTATCTCGAGCAGTATGACATATCAATCCTTATCTCGAGTTGTATGACATATCAATCTTTATCTTGAGCTGTATGACATAATCAATCCTTATCTCGAGCTGTATGACATGTCAATCTTTATCTCGAGTTGTATGACATATCAATACTTAACTTGAGCTGTATGATATAGCAATCCATGAGCTGCTACGACTAATAGACTTATCAAAGGTCCCATGACCATTCGTCCGTCAACAACCCATCATTTCTCCCCTCTTCTCTACTTAGCTTTTTTTTTCATCCATACATCTTATATTTATTTATTCCTAGATTCAATCTTTACTCAATTACTTATTTACCCTATATTTATAGGAAAATTATCGAATAAATAAAATGTAAGTTATCAAATTAAAATATTTTATGTTCTTATAGCATAACCAATTCTAACCAGCTAAGGTTATTTTGATTACTTACAAATATGATTTGAAATTACATGATACTTTGCGAGCTTAGAAGACACAAATCTGCTTTCAATGACAATGTAGTTTTATAACGCGATCGACTAAAAATTGCCTTGAGTTCAATTATTTTCCGACCTCCAATGCAAGTTAAAAAGTAAAGTGACCTTATATCTAAGTTTAAAAATAACACCCGGACAAGGGAATCAAATCCGGGACCTTTGGTGTAGTACACCAATGCTGTAACCACTGAGCTATCCAGTAATTGTCCCATGTTCAGCGTCAAACTTCAATAATATTTTAAGGCAGAATCTGTAATGGACGTGCGAAAATCGTCAGCTACATATGAGTGATAAATTATTATCACGAGCTATCAGATAACGCAACCATCTTCAACTCGGTAAGGCTTTATGCTGGCAGTTGTACAATGAAAATAACTGTACGAATGCGCATATAATGATGGATGACCCTCGGATGGATGCTTCCTGGATAGCTCAGTGATTAGAGCATTGGCGTATTAAGCCAAAGGTCCTGGGTTTGATTCTCATGTACAGAGATCATTTTTAAATTTAGATAATATAATATTTATATGTTGCTATAACCATAATTAACAAATATAATAGCTTTGCTATTTAATCTATAATTTTAAATTGAACTTACTTTATCACCGTGTGTAGTTTCCTTACGGATAATAGCAGGGTGGAATAAAGCAAGGCAAGTACATTCGCTAACTTTCGGAGTAAACCTAGCGAATGGATGCCGCCTACCTTGTATGGTTTCATTATGGTGTAGTTAATAAGATCGAGCCAAAGAGTAATAAGTTAGGGTTACACTCCACCATATCATTAAAAGCCCCCCCCCCCCCCCCCCCCCCCAAGTANCTGTGATAGAACCGATGGAGGGTGAATCTAAGAGTGTAATTACAACAGGCCTATTAATTGTTAAAATACACGGGCTGTGTGTTACGTTGTGTTGATACTAATTGGTCCAATCTTAGCTGACGTGTATGAAGTGTATCAAGACGTGGGGGTTCCCCTCTATCTCATCTCTCGACGGCGATAGCAGAACATAATCCATCTTGCTTCACGAACTCTCCGTCTGCTTACTTTGGGTGATCTGACCAAAGCCACTTAAAATTCAAATTGGAAACAAACGGAAGTGTAGATAAAACAAACACTGATCAAGTGTATGTGAGAAAGAGGGAGAGAGAGAAATTACGTCGGTGTATGATTTCCTTTAATTTAATTCGTAATTATTAAAGTGTTTGTACTATTAAGAATAAATATGTATATTTAGTTTCCATCCTCTTGGAGGGAAAATGATGATTATGTAACTTAAATTTCATTTTTCTGGTCCCGTGTCTTTAAATTTAACTAAGTTATAGTCATGCTGAATAGAAAGACACATAACAGACACAAAATAAATGGCCCGGTGTACCGCACATACTTTCTCGTTCCTTTAACTAAAATTCGAGAATTTACTTAAAATTCGTAAGAAATGTGAAACCAAACAATATACATTGTTGCAGAAACATAATTAAAAAAACATCGCAATCAATAAAATAGCCCAAATGAAATAATACACACAGTTACAGAAACAATGAGAGAAAATAGTTACATCTCAGTCCATCAAAGAACATGACAATCAACTCCCCATTCGCTAGATCTTCTGTCAAAAATATTTGTAGATTTGTAGATTTAAACTATTGGTTTCATGAAAATATATTTCAAATCAATATTTACTTTTAATAGTTATAAAACTATGCAATAATAAATTATTTTATATCTCAAAGAATTTAGTATGAACAAAATTGGAGAAATCCGCTCATGTAGAGTAACTTCTAATTAATATTCCCGGAAAATATACATACATAATGCACCTGGTCGAGGGTCGGACCACGGTCCCATGGCTCAGAGTAAAACACGTTAGCACTTACCCATTTGTGACGTATATTCCGTTTCCCATATATTCAAAGCAAATAAATGTTATCGTGATTTATTATACGAGTATTTAGGGGTAGGCTTATTTAACATGCACTCTACCCTTATTGTGCTCCACTACATTCTACCCTTGCACGCTAACCACTCATTTACACTATTTATACATACATGATGGAGGCAGAATGTGGAGGAAATGAATCCACATTTGTGTTGAGAGTGAGTGGAAAACTATTAAGGGAAAATACAACCTCAACACACCCGGCCGATATTTTAGCTACGACCGTAAAAACTAGACTAGATGAAGTTGACGCCTTAGACCCCCTACTCACCAATGTGGGTGTGCACATCATTAATAAACTTATTATATCAGCATAAAACTTACAAACTAGCTTAATTCTTAAAAAAAAAAACAATAATTTATCACTGTTAAAGTTGAAACAACAGTTTCACCAATTATACATTTTCTTCAGCCAAATCGGGAATCGAAACCACTATCTTAATATCAATAGACAAACGATAGATCTGCTGAAATAAGGTGTTGGACAATATTTTATTTAACAACATTATTTGAATAAAAAGTACTCAAATATATTTATTGACACACACAGTCATAATATAATGTAAGTTGTAATCATGCATCATTCTTTATCTGAGAAATTCCTCAACTTTAAGGCCAAAAACTCTCGAAATAAAATGTATCTCACTCTACAAAGTGCTCTTGATGGAATTGCTCGTCCAAGATATTTGTTCAATGTTCCGATTAAATAGGAAACTGGCGTTTCCTTGAACAAATTCTCAAGGCGTGCTGAAAATCAAATCGGAAAACGCTAAGGCACTTAATTGAAACTTGGAACAAAGGAAGATAACAATAGTTTGA
>CABEEJ010001436.1:84170-157168 GCA_901482245.1 Timema douglasi
GTTGGTTAAGTGCAATGTGACATGAATGTGTTAGTACAGTAGTTTTGTTTGTGTTAACCATGGGAAGGGCTAGGCAAAAAAGGGAAAACAAATAGTCTGAATGTAGCAACATAAAAAATTTTAATCTGTTTTTATGGTAGTCAATATAGCCATAACAGGCACAGTATGAACAGAATATTAAAGACAATTTAAAAAATTAAAGTATATTATATCCGCTCAACATGAAAATATTTTACCATAGTATAAGTATTATTTTATATAATAATTTAAGAGACAGATGCAGATCACATGACATGACGCACAAATATATGAAAGTAATTTTGGTAGCTTAAATAAAAACACACGTTCGGTTAAGGGGTGGCGGAACCCTGGAATAAATCCCCCCCACCCCACCGATATATTTAAAATCCTTTGATATCATCGAATATGAAGCTGAAAGGTGGCTGTAAATCAAAC
The DNA here is from genome assembly GCA_901482245.1 of Timema douglasi. Lineage (NCBI taxonomy): Eukaryota > Metazoa > Arthropoda > Insecta > Phasmatodea > Timematidae > Timema > Timema douglasi. Next base: position 84,627 of record CABEEJ010001436.1, read on the forward strand.
TCCAAATTACTTTTAGATGTATTCAATTTTAAAAAATTTGCCAGAAAAGACCACTTTAAATTTATTCTAAAATCTAGATTCTCCTAACTGTCGGAAAAAATCAGGTGAGGAGTACTCTAAATAGCTTCTAGAGCAATCTAAATTTCGAAAATTTCCAAGGGAGAAACATTCAAATTATCTTCCAGATGCATATAATTTTAAAGAATTTTCATGAGAGGATTACTTTAAAAAGTTTCTGAAAGCAGTCAATTTTTAAAATCTGTCCGTGAAATACCACTTTAAATGTATTCTAGAACCTTCTAATTTTCAATCTTTTCGGAAGAGGAACATACCAAATAGTTTCTAGAAAGATATAATTTTCAAAATATTGTCGGGCAAAGATCTCCTCAAATAGTTATCGGCATCTGGTTTTTGAGAAAAATTTAGGGAAGGAGCAATTTAATAACTACTAGAAGCATCAATGTTTCAAAATATTTCCGGGGAAAAAATATCAAATAGATTAAAGAAAATAATTTTTTTTTAATAAAAATATGTGTGAGGATTGTTTGGAATAGTTTCTAGAGGCACACAAATAAAAAAAAAATCCCATAGGAGGATTACTCCAAATAACTTGTGGAAACATCAAAATTTCAAAAAAATTCGAAGTGAGGACTATTCTAAAGCGCTTTCAAAAGAGTATAGTTTACAAAAAGTGGGGGAAGGGGAAAAAAAGGTTGTCATGTCTATGACCAATTTTAGTTACAAAACCAGTAGTTAGCTATCTTGGAAACTTGTACACAATTTAGAAGTAACGCAGTTCATAGTTTTAACTATGTCTTAATGTACACACAAAAGAAATACCAACATATCAATCATAAATGTCCTTTTCTTTTAAACAAATATGTTTTACCTCGTTTTACTACCCATTCGAGCTGTATGCATATTTAATAATCACGTTAATAGGTTAGGTATGAAAAAGATAAAATTTTAAAGAAATGTAAACACATTAGCATAGAGGGAGAGTGTAAAACCAGTTAAGGAAAACCAACCCTCAATACAAAATACCTTGAATTGATTTTAACTTTTGACTAAATTAATTTTGTTGATACTCACTTCAATGGCCGCATGGTCTAAGGCATCATTCTCGCAATATACTGTACTATTGATGACGAGGAGATTGGGGTTCAATCCCGGCCGGGTGTATTGAGGGTGGTTTTCCCTAATTGGTTTTCTAATCTCCCTCCAGGCAAATACCGGTACACTTCCTCTAAATTCAATCTTCATCATAACTATCCTATTAGAGTAATTAGCATATAGACGTACAACTCGAACAGGTAGTAAGACGTGGTGCTAAAATAAATATCGATAATAATTTATAAAATATGCTGGTTTGTTTCGAGATGTATATTAAAGTTTAAATTTATACATACAGAAACAATTTTTTGAAAATTTTACTAACCCAAAACAAGGAATGAACACAATTATCATGTGAGCGCATCGTTGTAGCTATTTAGAAATGGTTGCCATAATTTATCTCAGTATAAGTTTCTTTATTGAGTGAGATACGAGATCATTGCTCACATGATTGAACCACCCCACCTATTCTATCCTCCTCTTGCACTCTCCACCCCACCCCCCACACACAAAACAGCAACGACCACGAGAACAAAGCATCAACAATTGCTGATGTTGGACGCGACTCTGCTCTGCGGCTTGTCTGGACAGCATGGTCTCTGCGTTCATTCCTTGTTGCGGTTACCTTAACACGTTCAGAGAATTTGTTTGAAAATACTGAGGCCTCTGGATGTTTATCAAACATTCCTGCCAAATATAAATGGAAATTTCAGTCATGAATACTTTTGCGGTCGGTGCTTGAAAGATTTCATGTGTGTTTAAAAAAAATAAAAAATAGTATGTTAGTCCATTTCTATTTCTGCAGCTTGGGTAAATAATAGAATAAATCAGTTAGAAAAAGAATTTTAAAGAGTCTTATGTAGTAAAATACATAGCATAGTTAGAGCAAACAACTATGCTGACATGAAAACGATACCTAGAAAAATATATCTGAGTCAAAGAAGAGAAAAAAGATTGTGGAATAAAGGTATGAAATTAGACAGCATTTAAACAAATACTTTTTTTTGCTTTGTTTTTCGAGCGAAGCCTTGAATTAACTATTATTAAAGTTTTTAGAACAAAAGAAAAGAGGTTTGGCCAATTTATAATTATAAAAAAAATTATATAGGATTTAAACACTACTTTCCATTATGAACGGTTGTATTATTTTTTATAAATTTTGCACTGTACGTTGTACGCTTACACTTCCCGATAATACTCTTTCTTCCACTTTCTAATAAGACTGTTTCTTCCACTTCCCGATAAGACTCTTTCTTCCACTTTCTAATAAGACTGTTTCTTCCACTTCCCGATAAGACTCTTTCTTCCACTTACCCGATAAGACTCTTTCTTCCACTTTCTAATAAGACTGTTTCTTCCACTTCCCGATAAGACTGTTTCTTCAACTTCCCAATATCATAAAGAGCTGGGATTTGCTATATACGCTATCAAGCGTTCCATCTCTATGGGAACCATCCGAAACTTTAAAAATCCAAGATTGCGGGTCCAATATGACTGACGCAACGTACACTTTCTTTTAGTACCTCGTCTTACTACCTGTTCAGGTTATATGCCTAACGTACAAATTGAGTCCTAGAAAACTTAAATTTGATATGGATAATGTGAATATTGCTATCTTTATGAAAAAAAAATCCATAACTTGAAAAATACAACATGGCGGATGCAACGTATAACCTGGTAGAGAACCATATACACAAATCGCGCTCTCATGTAATGAGAGCCTTAAAAATAGATTAAAAAGCATAAGGAACAAAATTCACGCTAAATCTGAATTTGAGCGTGTGGGAGACGTACTTAACCCCAAATGGGATAATAAAATTAATAGTCGAAATAATTAAGAGCGAATACACAAGAAAAAAAAACACAGTAGAGAAACTCATCATTATAATAATATTTGTTTACTCAAATTGGTAGGCACGCTGTTTAGAGCGTCAGGCACACAATGTACTAGTAGGTTTCCGGTTGAAAAGAGGGTGAGGATCGAATTTTAGACCAGTGCATTTTAGGTTAATCCGTGATTTTTAAAAATTTCAATTTATTTAGCACCGCGTCTTACTACCCGGGTTATTCACTTAACTCGTTAATTATCTTTATGTTTAAACGTAGTCTTACTAATAAAACTTATTTTTATTAGGCTCTACCATAGACTAAGTTGTTTATTAGTTAATTAGTAAATTATGTAATGATTGAAAGATTATATATTATAGAACATAATGTACGTGACATTTTATTTGTGAAGGTAGAGTATTTTCATAAAGATTGTGTGCAACTCACCCTTCCTAGACCCTAGCAGACACCCTTTGTATTCATTTTTGTGCTCTGTTATTTTTACATGTACTGCGTATAAAAGCTTTTAGCAACCCTCACGCTCCATTGACCATAAAATGAACTTCTATTACAACGTATTAACACATTAAATAAACTTTAATAAACTTGCCTTCACTATATTGAGAAAATTCGAGTAAAAATAACTAATTTACTTTGTAAGGAGACATTTTTTTAGCAAAAAGATTAACATACCTATTATATTAGATTTTGAGAATATATTTAAGCTTATAAAAACATCAACGCTCTCGATTTCAAAGTTTTTTTTTATTACGTTTAAAATATAATTTTGAATCGCTTATTGTTTGATTAGTGCCTTATAATGAGCTATCTCGTTTATGTGACATTCTTTAGTGAGAAAGAGCACTATAACATATTTTTTATATTAATTTAGGCAAAAAAAACATGAAATGTACATTTTAAATATATTTTATAGTTCATTTAAGGGGATCATATTTATGGGAACGGATAACGGGAGAATTTTCCCTCCTCAACAACAAACAATGTAAGAGATTTAAAAGGAATACACTATTTTGAATTTAGTTATTTAAAGATTATACTTAAATTACACAATCATCTATAGTAATAAAAGGAAGTGTTTGTGTGTGTGTGTTTGTTTGTGTGCGACGCCCAGCCAAATCGACGGCATGAAGAGATCTGAAATTTATTAACATAGGTGGAGGAAGGAATATACCTCAAAGCCGGATTTTTAAATTTTTAACTAACTTTTTAATTAGGCTTTTTTTTAACAAATTTTTGCAAAAAATATTTTTAATCTAGTTTAGAATTACGTTTCAGAGATAACGTTTCAAAATGAAATCAGGAACCATGAAGGGGAGGGGGGGGGGCTTATATAATTCGTATACCACAGTGGGTCACGGGCAGTGTCGTGTGGGATTGCTAGTTTATAATTAAAGTCAAAAAGAAAATTAGAGAGCCGTATATTTCAGTAACAAAAATGTAAGCCTTCATTTCTGTGATTTTTTTCTAGCAGTTACATTCCAACCATTGGATTTTTTTTATAAGTTCTTGAATGACTGAAGTGACTTCCCACAAAAATATATACGGTTTAGAAATATAGTTCTTGGTGAAATGTGTGAATAATTTGTGCTATGATAGGAATTTAGAAAATATATAGCAAACTAAATGTTAACAAAATAGATGCAATGAGAGAACAAATTTATATAGCAATTAATAAGAGCTATAACTTATTTTGGGACGATTTCTTGAAAACATAAATAAATTACCAATACACTTACAAGCTAACTTAGCATGGGGTATCGTTGAGGATGCGGGATAAGGCATCAATATCGTCCGGTATGAATTACCGGTATCAGGGAAGTCGGGGTTGGAATCTTAGACAGGTATAATGAGGGTGGTTTTAGCTCAATTATCTTTCATTCTCCCCCCATGCAGATGCTAAATTCTACCCACCTTGTCTCTACCAGATCAAATGGCGGGTCAAAGTAAGATGCAGTGCAAAAAAAAAGTGTTACATTTACTATTAGAGATCATTCAGATAGACTTCGAAAATATAAAATTATATAGGCCTACATTTTTTTTAAATGTGCCTTGACAAGGATTCTAGCCTCGGACTTTTGTCATGGAGTATCCTTCCCTTACCAATTTATTTATCAGTGGATCTTTTCCGAGCTTAATAAATCGTTCTACCCACTTCGATGGCCGTATGGTCTAAGGCGTCACTTACGCAATAGACCGAACTATCGATGACGGCGAGATTTGAGTTCGAATTCCAGGTGGGTGTGCTGAGGGTGGTTTTCCCACTCTTCCTTCATGCAAGTTCGGGTACACTTATTCTAAATTCAACCTTCCTCATCCACAACACACTAGCGTAATTAGTACATTTGACTAAGAGGCAGTGCTAAAAAAAACTGTTTTGCACTTTAATGGAGGTGGAGTATTATAAATATATGTATGGAGGAACACGTCTAAGAGTTCGTCCAGTTCAAGTCAATATCACACGTGTGGTAAAATAGTCAAAGGTCCGGGGTTCATATACTGAGACATTGTGTGTGAAATGTAGTAAAGGAAATGTGTTTTAATAAGACGTCTCGTGGCTGAAAGGTGGTGGGTGAAATTTCCGGTAGATGAAACGTTGTACGTGAATATTTATTTTATTGAAACTTCTGGTGAATGAAATGATATGTGTGTGTGTGTGTGTGTCTCTGTGTGTATGGTGGTGTGAGAAATGTTTGAGTGAAACGTCTTGGGGATAACAAAAGACTGTGGGTGAAACCGCTTGACACCGTAAAAACTAACAAACAAATATTACCAACCTGAAATAACAAACACAGGTGCTACGAATAAATATTGAAATACGAGTTACACACTTATTAAACGCCAGATAAACAAACTCAACTCTTTTTAGCGTTTAACGGATATATTCTATAGACGTCTTACATACCAAAGGTCCATGGTTCGATTTCTAATCCCCCCCATACACACGTGCGATGTCTTCGTACTTAATTAAGTACAAGTTAACTACTACCATGTAAACGAACATATTTTATAGTGACACTCAGAAAAACAAGTAACTTTAGTGGAAACATTTTTGTAATTTGGTAGCAGCATTTAAGTACAAAAACCTGCATTTCAGTCAAAGAGCCCAATCTCAGACAAGTATTAAAAATAAAAATTTGTGAATCTAATGAACCCTTACTAATTGTATAACATGCTTCGCTGACCGCATGGTCTAAAGCGTAACGGTCGCAGTAAATTACACTCTGGCGATGACAGGGAGATCAGGGTTCAAATCCTGGTCGGGTGTACTGAACGTGATTTTCCCTAAATGATTTTCCAATCTTCCTCTACGCAAATGCGGGTACACCTTTTCTAAATTCAACCTTCCCCATCCTTAACATGCTAGCGTAATTAGCACGTATACATATAACTTCTTAACAAAATGAATTAATACTATTAACTCAAATCCAACTTTATCCAAATGATCTTTCCATGTTTAATGAATGCCAGGCCTCCACCGTGGTTCGGATTCCACGTTAAACTGTAGGTCCTCCATTTCATCTCACAATCACCCTACCATTACACATTAGCGTAAGTGCGTATAACCCGAACGGGTAGTAAGACGCGGTGCTAATAATAATAATAATAATAATAATAATAACATGTTTAATGTTCAAGTTTGCCTTAATTTTCTTACGAATTGACATTTGGAGCAGCTTTTAAAATATACAATCTTATTTTGCGGTGAGTATTGATAGCATTTTACTATATCATTAGTGTTAATTTAAGGGTATTGATAATATCTATCCAAAGTGGCAACTGCAGACCTCAGGATGAATATTTGAAAAGTGACTTTTCTAGCTGTCCATTTGTAAGGAAGTTGTGTTATACTTTTATAAGTTCAAAAATGTGACATTAAAAACCAAGTGTATTTTAGTTCTGTGCGCACGTACGAGTACAATTGAGAAGATGAACTTTATACCCATATTTCTGGTGTGAGGCATGGGTTTGGATCTTAGTTCAACGTCATTATATCACGCCAAAGCCGGTGATGACTCAACTAACGTGCGTCCTTTCCTTCTTATCTAGAGATACAAAAAAAAAAGAGTGAAGATCAACAGTTTTGAAATAAATTAATTCTAGTCTTATGCGACATGGAATGGCGTTTTAACTATCGAGAACTGCACCAGCATTCACTTGAAGAGAGAATGTCAAAACCACTCGTGTGGAAACACCTGCAGGTAAAATGTGTCGTGATAGACCGCCAACCTTTTATGTCAGACGTGCCAAACACCAACCACAAACACCTTCGAGGTTCCTTTCGCCACGACTGTACACATATTGTCGGTTCGTTTTAAGAAAACTTGCATTTGTGGTTTCATGGTTTAGTCTGTCAAGCTCGCAATAGTTTGATTTGTCATTGGCAAAAACACTACTAATAATAATAAAACGCATACATTCTGCAGCTAATACTGTTGATAGATGGCGTCCCAATCTCCAGATTTATTTTAGTGAATATTTTAACACCCCATCTTAATACCGTTCAGGTTATACGCTTATGTACTAACTCGATTTGCTCGTTGGGGGCTCCGTCCCCAAACCCTCAGTGAGTTTTCTTTGCAAGTGGATGTAAAATAATGTAATTCCAGAGCCGTTTTTTTAATAGGTCTTACCGTTTAGCCACAAGAGACCTCCAAAGAAAGGTCCGCACCGACTTTAAAGTTGCTCCACCATTTTGAACTTTTTCCGGAGGTTAAACAATTTTTTACTTTTTTGGAATTTTCCCGTCTGTTACAAGCTATAAGCTATAAGTTTGCCAAATATCAAGTTTCTAGCTTTACTGGACTTGGGTAAACATTAATGTCAGTGAGTGAGTGAGTCAACCATGTGACTTTATAGTTGTATAATATAATGATTACGGTAATGGCTTTTAGGTATGGGGATTGAGGAAGGTTGATTTTATATGAAGCATATCCACATTTTCATGGAAGGAGAGTGAAAAACCATTTTGAAAAAAAATTCTCAGTACAATCGACCTAGATTAGATCCTCGAACTCTCCATCATCAGAAGTCTATTCTACAGCGAGAGAAATGCCTTAGACCATATGGTCACCAAAGTGGGCTATTTTATCTTTATTTGAGATTTATTTTTACATCAAGCCAACTGTATTGTTTCTTTAAACGGTTCTTATTACGTCAATCTAGTTATAGAATTTGTTAAAGATTCTTCTTACGTATATAAAACTGTAGCACTTGTTTAAAAGGTTCTTATTACGTCGATCCAACTGTAGAATATCTCCAAAGATTTTTCTTGCATCGATCCAACTTAGAGCGTTTATATTTAAAGGTTCTTCTTATGTTGATTTAACTATAGAATTTCTCTAAAAGGTTCTTCTTAAGTCGATCCAACTATAACATTTCTATAAAAGGTTTTTCTTACTTCGATCCAACTGTAGCATTTCTACTTAAAGGTTCTTCTTATATCGATCCAACTATAGAATTCTTCTAACAGGTTCTTCTTACGTTTATCCAACTATAGAATATCTCTAAAAGGTTCTCCCTATGTCGACCCAGCTACAGAATTTCTCTAAAAGGTTCTTCTTATATCGATCCAACTACAGCATATATCTAAAAGGATCTTCTGGAGTTAATCCAACTATAACACTTTTATAAAAGGTTATTCCTACGTTGATCCAACCATAATACTTTTATAAAATATTCTTCTTACGTCGATCTAACTATAACACTTCTATAAAAGGTTCTTCTTACGTCGATACAACTGGAGCATTTCTACTTAAAGGTTCTTCTTGCGTCCATCCAACTATAGCATTTCTATTTAAAGGTTCTTCTTATGTCGATTCAAATATAGTTTCTATAAAAGGTTCTTACGTAGATACAACTAAATAACTTTTATATAATGTTCTTCATACATCAACTTAACTATATACTATATTTAAAGGTTCTTATTGCGTCGATCCAACAATATAATTTCTCTGCAAGGTTCTTCTCACGTCGATCAAACTGTAACACGAGCACACCTGGGACTCGAATATATCCGTTGGGTGGCAAGTTGCGATATCTTGACAATAAGAAAACAAGACAAACCCAGTGAAGCTTATACTTGGAAATTGAACGTTCTAATTGGGGCGTTAAGTTGTTCTAAGCGAGAAAGTTCCTTCCCATTGAATAGAAGTAACACACACCAGTACGTTCTATGTGTTTGCAAAAGCTTTCTTTTTCTCGACATTTAGGATCCATGTGGCTTTCATACAAAGGAAGCAATCTAGAAGTTAATATAATAGAGAAAACTCAAGAATTTGATTTCTTGGAAACTCCATGTGGCGTCGTTGAAAAATAATAACAAAAGTCGCAAGAGTGGATTTAACGTGAATGCTCTGTGCACAGTTGGAAATAAAAAGCAATATTCGAGAGATCATTCCAACTCCCTTGACATTAAAGTTTTGTTTCAACCGCACCCGGCGGGCACGAGGACTAAATTAACTATTTATTTTTTTAGCACCGCATCTTACTACCCATCCAGATTTTATGCTTATGTAATAATTACGTTAATATTTTTAGAGATTAGGAAGGTTATATTTAGTGGAAGTGTATCCACATTTACGTGGAGGGAGAGTGTAAAACCATTTAGGAAAGTTCATCCTCAGTACAATCGACTGAGATTCTAACCTCGATCTCCCCATCATCGGCCGTCTAGTATACTGTGAGAGTATCGCCATAGACCATATGGATAACGAAGAGGGTTGGATTCACTCTTATCTAGTCGGTTTTGCAGATGACAGAGAGATTAGGGCTCGAATCCCGGCCAGTGTTTTCAATATATTGTTTACTAAGGTATGTTTCTATATATGTGTATGTTTTCTAATCCCCCTCTTAAATTACACTTCCACATCAATATCCCATTAGTGTGGATAATAGCATATAGCCCATAAGGCTAGTTCTAAGACAATGTGCAAATAAAAAATACAGATATATATTAACCAAAATATCTATTGAAAAAGTAATTATTAAAATGAAAGCCAACGTACAAGTCAGAAAACGGGTTTTTGGGTGGGCGTTTTGAGCGCTTGAATATGATCCGGGGTTCAATTCCCGACTGGGCACACCATTGGTGGGGATTTTACTTCAACGTGGGCCAGAATTATATATATATATATATAAGTGTACATTTAACTAAAGTATTGTAAATAATACTTTATAACTGTTATAGTAATGCAGTATATTTATATATAAGTTGAAATAAAAAACCACTGTAGAAATATTATGTTAAAATTGGACACTTTGACAGAATGAGTGCCTCGGTTAACACGGAGCCTCAGAAAAGTGGGGCTTGGATGGTCACGAGTCTACTGTATATATATATATGTACATATATATGTACATATACACACTTATATAAATATATACAAATATATAACCATCTATCTTCAGTACACCCGACCGAGATTCCAACCCCGATCTCCGCGTCACCGACAATCCAGTCTAACATGGTAGTGACGCGTTTTAATATTAGACCAACGATGCGGCTCACACATATATCAATTATTACAACACAACTATTACTTACCACCTTAATCTATAGAGTAGTGATGACCAGGGTAGTTTAAGGGAAGTTCATCCGCTTTGACGTGTGGAAGGGTTGGGTGGACGATACTGATAAATCATATTTTAAAAACCACCCCTGGTGAGCCCAGCCGAGATTCAAACCTAAACCTCCTCATAACCCGCAATTCAATCTAATGCGGCAAGTCCGACCTTTTTACTACAGGACCACCCAGCGCGGGGTCCATGTCACTAAATATCCATCTCGCGCGGCGCTTAAACAAACAATCTATTATTGTTAAATGCCAACCAGATCCTGAAAGGTGTTTTTCAAATGAATTTCTTCCCTCAAAACACTGTAAAACGTGTTTAGTGTTTACCAAGCACTCCGAGAGAGACGTAATATTTTAGACTAACTTTGGAGGCTCGCCAACTTCTAAAGTATTAACAAACATGCAAGTTAATTCATCTTTCACGCAAAGTTATTTTAGTCCGACATAGACTTAGTGGTCCGTCTGGCGTTTTGTTGATCGATATGTACAGTACAGTACGTCCCAAGGACAACTTGAAAATGGAATTAGCTCAAGTTATTATCAGACTTTTATTTTTTAACTGTTGTGTACGTGGCTTTGTTAGCTTATGTGCTTGTATCCATAAAATATTATAGTAAGGGCTTTAAACAAGAAAAAACAACTTTATTACAGAGTTTACAGGGTCTAAGTATTCTTAAAATGAAACTTGGGCTATTAAATACGAATAGCATGACTACACGTAAAGGTGATATTTTGAGAAATATTGATTGGTTGTGCACGGCTTACTACCAATCCAATTTATATGAGAAATGTAGAATTTAGAGAAAATTAAATCGTAAGTGATTTTCGAAATATTTAGAATTTCCGGAAATCACTCAAAATACAAGTATATAATATAGATCACACAAAATACAAGTATATAACGTTACTTGTTTTGTTTGTTGAAACACTCTTTAGATATCAATTTTAAAAAAAATACATAGCTAGTGGTATTTCAGAAAAATGATTTGTAACCATACAAAATTACTAATCAGTACGCTACCCTTAATTTTAGGGATAGGGTCAAAATAAAATAAAAATCTTGCGGTATTACTTATCCGTTAACGTTTAAACACCAAGTTTTTAAATTTAAAAATGACACCTGGACATGGGAATTGAACATGGAACCTTTTTTGGGTTCGATTCACATGCCCAGGTGTCAGCTTTCAATTTGAAGAACTTGATATCTAGATACGGATACATCCGTAACTAGTGACATTAATAGATTCGCTATTTAATCCATCTATATATCAAGTACTAACAAAATCCATCCAAGATTTTTAGATCTATAGCCTGGGAGAGACAGACAAATAGATAGACAGACATGGGGACAGATATAATTATTTAATCCCCTTTTTGGGGTTCGGATACAAATAAAACGTCAAGATTCATACAACCTCGAGGTAAAAAAAAATGTTCACGATTACAATAAGTTCGGGGTTCAATCCTCGGTCCCGGCATAGATTTATCTGATTACCAAACCCTTCCTTCACCTCTAACAAGACATCTTGTGAATGTGGGGAATGCCAGGCCTCCACCGTGGTTCGGATTCCACGTTAAACTGTAGGTCCTTCATTTCATCTCACAATCACCCTACCATTACACATTAGCGTAAGTGCGTATAACCCGAACGGATAGTAAGACGTGGTGCTAATAATAATAATAATAATAATAATAATAATAATAATAATAATACAATAAGTTCTCTTGAGATTAGAAAGTAATAAGTCGCATGTTTTTATATTTTTGTTGTAAATATGAATTTTAAGAAAAGTTTATTTGTGTGTATGGAGAGGGGTAGGGAATATAAAAGAAATAACATATTTGGTTTCTTCTTGTAACAATATTCATCTGAAAGAAATTTTTTTTGAAGAAATAAGAAAACTTTCCATGGAACTCTTCACCGCTACAAAATTATTAGAATGTTTAAAAATAAAACAAACTGAAAAATTAAAATAAGTAATTGTATAGTTTTTTTTAGCTTTTAATTATCTTATATCTATATTAAAAACAATATGCATAAATAAACAAATAAAAAATCTTCCAAAAATTGAATTAAAAAGTATTGGGATTATCTTTTCTGGAAACAAGTTATTTTGTTTAAAAAAACTAAAAAGTGGACAACTCAAATCTCGTCAAAACTAAAATGTTATCTCGTCTTAATTATGTTTTTCCTTTATATAAAGTAGGTTCCTACGTATGAAATTACTTTGTGACTTTAAGATTTGTGGTCTTCCTTTGGGATTCTGCTTTCAGTAAAAAAACAACAACTGATAGTATCTATCTAGGAGGACTTTGAAGATTGATATTACTGTTGACTTCCCTTTTGATTACTAATGGTAAAGTTCATCCTCATAAACATAATGGTCATATTGCTAAAAGATAACTTTAAGCTATACTATAGTCTTATAGCTATATAAGGCTTAAATACCGGCCCATAAAATAGACTCAATGCTTACAACAAGTTAAGAATGGCCCTGGATGCAATTTTCAAATTTAAAATTTGTATGTGGTGAGCAGGCAGAAAAAAAAAAATTAGATCCACCATCACGTATTCATACTTCAGGGAATGCTATCTGCAGGAGTCGTTTTTGACAGATACTATCAATATCTATGAAATAATACTAATAATATATTTTATAATATATCAATGCTGACCGCTAAACTATGTATTTTGTAGAAGGACCTTCCTATGAAAAATTGTACTTCACCAATATGGATCAGGAGTAGATAATTGGCGTTGAAGTTTCAGGATTCTATCCCTTGTTCAGGATGTAATTTTTACCATAATATAATTTATTTTAATATCAGATCCGGTCCTAGTGATATCCTTTATGTATCAATTTACAAGTGAGTTAAAATAAAATAAAAACTTTCTAGTGCACTGATGAAAAATCACGTTTGAATTCAGACTGACCATTTTACGACCAGATTATATTATATATCCCACTTATATCCTCAGGAGGGATTCAAATAAAATTTTAGGTGAAAAGTGTCATATTAATTATCTATGTAATATTAAGTTCATACAAATGGATTACGGACTCGTGGAACCTAGTGATTAGAAAGTATTATACACCACTAAAATTTTGTGCTCACAAACTATTGTTGCTTACAGCTAAAAATTAAACCAAGCAACCTCAAAGTAAAGATAACATTATGAAATAATAGCTATATTAGATCAAATTGGAAACAATAATGTTTTCGCGAATTGTCCTAAAGGCTGTGATGAGAAAGGTACAGCACGGTTACGTTCAAGCTATAAAGTTCAAATGAGTTTTAAAGTTGCTTTTCCCATTTCTTATTTATCGCTTGCTAACACTTTTGGTTAATACTTTATACTGTAATCATCCGCAACGGCGGGAAGGTGGACGGGTTTGTCAAGATAGTTTATTCTGGTTTTATGATCACAAAAAGGTAAGGGCTCGAATATTGTTCGAATGTTCTGAGGGCAGCTTTTTCTAAACAGTTCCCCACTCTCCCTCCATGGAAATGCGGGGACATTTCCTATTAGCTGTATCTTTATCACCCCTGCACCATTAGTGTAGTTAAACGCGGATAGACCTTCCAGGTATAGTAATAATATTGTGCGTCCGGGCTACATAACTCGTAGCCCAGTAGGGGAGGGATTAACCAGTACTAATGTACCGTTGCCCAGGGGACTAACGAATGTACTAATCGTACATAGTTTCCTTGAAGGCTCTTCCCATGTCCCGATGAGATGAGATGAGGGTGATAGTGAGTGTGAGGGTGTGAAACCAGTGGAAACACTTAAACCTAACTAACCTTGGTGACCTCCGGCGTAACTCCTCTTTCGGGAAAAGTACCCAAGGTGCCAGCCAGGAATCGAGCCCAGGACTCCTAGGCTCATAGACAGGCACACTGACCACTACACCATGGGGCCGGTTACCAAATCCGTAGCGAGACGCGACACACACACACACACACACAAATTATTATTTTTATTACTTGGTTTGTTCCAGTCTCAAGTTTAATGAAAGTAATGGAATTTGCAATATCGATATTCGTGAAAATGCGTCATATTAAAACACGAAACATGCTAGGGTACTATGTAAATTGGACAATATGAAGTGAATTAATTGAGATCATAAGAAATAACGTGAATAATTCTCCTCACTCCCCTTTCCGCACCAACCTACAACCCAACATTTCTGTATTCCATTTATGGGTGGAGCATTCTGAATATAAATCCTTGCGAACGTTGACACACACACGCTATAATCTATATTTATTAGCTACATTATTCATTTTGTTTTTGACGTAGGTAGGAAATATATAGTTCCAAAATAATATCAAGATTCGTACAAAAAAAATTGTTCAGTGACCACGATAAATAATTGCATAAATATTCATTTCGTTATGTATTCATACAATAATATATAATAAATTAGAGAGAATGCTAATAAAATAGAAAACAGCTCGATTTTACACATGGTTAGTGTGCATACCAACTCGAGAAAACAGGGTTTGATTCCGACCACCTGCGCTGAAGATTAATTCTTTAAGGTGTTTTAATTTCAAGTAGGTCTATATGCATGAGTTTCGAGTAAAACCGGTTATTCACTATCCCAGGACACAGCTGTAGTACTTCAACTCCTACTAACAAAAGAGTGAACAAATGTATCTTGAAGAACAATAGGTGATGTACTGTACTGTAAATACTGATTCAGAGAGGAAGACTTGTTTTGAAAGCTACAAAACTTACTAAAAAGATTCAATATAATAATAATAATAATAATAATTACTACTACTACTAGGTGTTCTATCTTACGATAGGGCCATTGCATGAACTTAGACCACCAAAGAGCCCCGTCCTCTGCCTCCTCCTTCAGCTCCCAGAATTTTATTATTTCCTTCAAGTCATCCAGTATTTAAACCCTCCCTCCTTCTTCCTAAGCTCTTCTTTCCCTTAAACTTTCCTTCTATGACGTCATGCAGAAGAGAGTTCCTCCTAAGGATGTGTTTGATCCAGTTTGCTTTGCATTGAAGAACAACATCCAAAATGGTTTTCTTATCATACACTTTTCTTAGGACCTCATTTGTCCCCCTGTCTGTCCACCTGATCTCCTCGAATCTTATCCAGCAGCACATTTAAAAGCTCTTCAAGTGTTTCTTTTCCATTTTCCTAAGAGTACCAATTTCTGCTCCATACAGTGCGATGGTCCAAATGTAGCATTTCATCAGTTTCTTCCTCAATTCCAAACTCAACTTATAGGTCAGCAGTAACCTCTTCTGATTGAAAGCTTCCTTGGCCATTATGAATCATGTTATCTGCAGTTATCACTTTTGAATGATATTATCAAAACCTTTAAGATTTCAATAATATACCATAATGTAGTAAGATATTATCAATGTAGACAGAAAAAGAAAAAAGTTGGTATTTTCGTGAAAATTCTTCCCACCAGAATGATACAATATTGAAACCGAGAGGAGGAAAATATAATTCAGAGGAAATGTAGCCACATTTCTGTGGCTAGAGAGTGATAAACCATTTAGGAAAACGTACTTAATTGCACTCGATTCCGGGCTTAAAACCCCAGCTCTCCATCCCCGGCAATCCAGTCTAATGTGAAAGTGACGTGTTGGACCACGCGAAAACTTATGTGGAGCCGATGTTCGTGGGTTCAAACCCAGCTGAGGTCGATGTATTTTCCTAAGGTGATACAAAATCTGGAGCACAACTTTCTTCGGAGGGGAAGTAACCATCGGTCCTATGTTTCTTGTGGCATGTGAAAATACATTTCCGGATAAATTGGTAGGTCCTTTCCTTCTCGCTCATAGAAATTCCCGTGTACTGATATAATCAGTCATTTCAGAAAGTGCACATTAAATGCATCAAATAAAATTTGTTAGAGATGAAGAAGATCGAATTTAGAGGAAGTGTATCAACATATGCTTACAGGAGGAAAAACTATATTTAGTACACGCGAACGGGATTCAAACCTTGATCCTAAAAAAAATTAAGCTAGTCGATGAACACCCC
Organism: Timema douglasi; assembly: GCA_901482245.1. Lineage (NCBI taxonomy): Eukaryota > Metazoa > Arthropoda > Insecta > Phasmatodea > Timematidae > Timema > Timema douglasi. The sequence goes on from CABEEJ010001436.1 coordinate 101,181, forward strand.
TATATTCGTAACAAAGTTAATTTCAACATATTGTTTTGAAAAGTTATTTCCCACACTGCATTAAGGTAAATTCGGTAGATCTACAATTATTCTGAGCTCTACTTTATTAATCAATACCCCATTAGTGTTATTAACATGCGTATAGCCCGGACGAGTAGAGAGAGATAGGTGGTAGGAAGAGACTCACAGGAGAGATTGCCTGAGTAGGTTTTGTAGTTTACATTTCTAACTCTGACCCGAGAGGTCCGAATTTAGGGTGGGTCTGTAAGGAACGCCAGCTAAGGGCAGTGTTTTTTAAATGTTCATGACAAAACTTTTTTTTTTTTACAAAAATATAGAAAAAAAAATCTCAAATATAAACATAAGAGTTTAATTTTCTACACACGGTGATATCAACTGTCCTTGAATATCCGTCAAGGGTGTCCTGGAATTTCATGACAAATTTTTCTCTTAATTTAAAAAGTTTATCATTTACTGCCACTTATGTTAATGAGATAATGAATGGCATATATTCAACCAGTGTTGATATCAAAATGGGAAGAAAATTAAGCTGTATGTTTCCACCGTAACAATATTTGGTTTGTTTTGTCTAAAAAAAAATATTTTGCTCTAAAAAGGACAAAACACTGCCCTTAGCTCGCATCGCCTTCAACCCCATCTTAATGTCTTGGTTAGAATCCCCGGTCGGTAATGGTTTTCCAAAGAGTGGTTTTCCCGTACTCTCTCAAGTTAGATTGGTACGGATTTACTCTTAATGCCTTCCGTATCCCTAACATTTTGGAGTAGGACGTTGTCATTAACTTGGTGCCTGCCATAAACGATCATGATCAAGAAAAAGATTTATTGCAGTTCGCTGCTTGAATTTATAATAAGGTCTCTAAGATGTAAGGGGAAAGCGGGGATCTTAGTTTTAGCGTTTTCCGTCACATATGTAGATAATACTTAGATATTGTAGTAAATACTAATAGCAGACGGTCTGTATATTTAACAAAGTCATGTTCAACAGTGCTACCTAGTGGCGTGGTGTGACTCCAAATTCTACAAATCTACTGTAGATTATCAATGCAGCACTTGGAATTATTTAAATAATAGCTTTAATTTATTTTAGATATCTAACGTGCACTTTCTGAACTGACTGATTATATCAGCACATGACTTTTAAACTAATATAAATCTAGAAAAGACACAACATCCAACCTCAGGTCGTTAATTCCTCGCTGTGAAAGGGGAAACTGAAACTTCGCCAATGATACATTTTTCGGTCATGCTGGGAATCGACCCTGAGACCCTTAACTCAGTAGAAAGATAGGCTACCGACTGAGCTAACGTGTTTTACTATTTAAATAATAGAGGCACAGCTAAATAAATAAAGATAAATAATTTCTAAGTGAGTACATTGAATCTATTCTTTAATATATTTAGTATTACATGATACATATTGGCTATAAAACTATCCACTAAGTTATGGATTTACAATTTATACATACAAGTATTTAAATACAAGATTTAACTCACTAACCAAGCTAAAGAAATATCAAAAAACTAAGTGAGCCAAGCTTTTAAAATATGGTTTTGAAGAGTTAAATTTTTGAAAAAAGATCAATTTCATTGAAAGGTGTACCGTTTTTATCAAATGAGAAGAGTTAAATTTTTGAAAAGAGATCAATTTCATTGAAAACTGTACCGTTTTTTATCAAATGAGAAGAGTTAAATTTTTGAAAAGAGATCAATTTCATTGAAAGCTGTACAGTTTTTATCAAATGAGAATGTGTAAAAGTTAACAAACAAGTTGTGCATAGCATTATTTTAGAAAGTAGAAACATTTTTAGCTTCCGTAAAAGTAAAATTCCATGAAAGTAAAAATAGGAAATTAATTTTTTGAAATGTCATCACGAATACAATCCTGACAAATACAGTCCTGTTTCAACTTTTGAATTAAGTTGGCCTTAGGGTAAACTGGTCTTTAAAATAATAATTTGGTCCTTAATTGAGCAACATATTTAGCCTTATTAGAATTCAACTTACTAATTCTGATGATATTTGTTAAATTCCCCGATAATATCTTCCAAACACATAGTTATATAAACTCACTACTTACAAACCAACTTAATCTAAAACTTTAGGAATAAATGTAGCACGGTATTTATATTTTCAATAACACATATACAAATACAAATTAGCTGATGGCATAGCCTGACCTCAAAATTGGTTCCCTTAGAAAGACAGATGATCTCTATAAATTTTTAGTTTATTTTCATTCACACAATCTTATGTGTATCTTGAGTAATGGTTACCAACGTACTAATAATCACAGATCATATACATACACTTTAATGACAGTTTTCAAAAGAAGGGTACAACCTCATACTTACTAATGAGTGCCGTACATCCAATTATACCACAGTGCCTTTCCACTTAGGTCCATTGCTATTTTGGGGGGGAGGATGAAGGGTTAAATCAACCCCGCCAAGCCCGGGTTGAGAAATTACTAAAATAGCGAGAATAATAATAGGCACCTAAAACGGTGGGGAAAGGGGTAGAAAAAATATTAATAATTTCTTACTCCCATGCTATATTTTGGCTTCCATGTGCGTGTTTCGTTGTAGGTCTCCACCCCGTTCGTATCCCTGCAAGAATTCGCTAATTAAAGAGGGGAGGGGGTAACGAAGCGATTCCATATTTTCCTCTTTCCGCCCACTACCAAGTACGGACGTACTAATTATAAAACGTAATTGGAAACAAACGTCACGGCACGAAGAGTTAGGATCAGAATAAATACAACCCAACACAAGTTAGAAGTGCCTCGTCCGTTGAGCTGAGGTGCGTCGAGTGTAACATTAGGGTATTAGGTGTCTGGAAATTAAAGAGGCGATCAGCGAACTGCCAGGTATAGAAAAATAAAATTATGTGACGGTTTTCACTTAAAAACTATTTTTAATAAATGTATTTTATGTGTCGCCAGCGTGTTCTAGTATTTACAGTAAGAAAATAAAGTAAACAAATATATTATTATACAGAATAAAACTTCGACTGGTCCCTTCCACCTCCAAAACTTCATCAAAGAATATATTTTTGTAGAGCCTTTTGACAGTATAAATGATACCTTGATCCATAGGTTGTATAAGTGACGTAGTGTTAGGTGGTATAATTATACATTAAATTGTTATGTCCTTAAATTTGCGGAATCAGAAAGAAAAAAATTACAGGAAGGGCACCATGATACAAATAATTATAATTTTACCTCCAACTTCCTAAGAAGTTTCATATCTCTACATGAAAGTTTATTTTTTAAATATGTATAAAGCTAGGTTATATAAAAGGTCCTATGAATAGTGTGATACATACTTAATCATCAACGTTTAAATGATAAGCAACATTTTGTTTTAGAAAATGTTTTTACCAAATTTAATATCCAGTTCTTTGAGATGAGAGAAGGGGTTAATATAAACTCTAACTTAAGTTTTAGCGGCTGTTTTCTGGCGAATATATTTAGAAACTCTTCATGAATATCTCAACATTTTTTATTTCTATTGAACATAGCCAAACTATTGAATCTTTTCTGAGCCATTGTTGATCACAAGTAGGTTTTAACTATAATCAACAAAGGAATATATCGCTCTACTGTTGAAGTAGTAACTGCTATCCCACAAATAGTTTTCAATGGGCACTCGATGTTTGAAAACACAGACGCAAATATGTAAGCCTCTACTGGCGTATCAACTTTTACGGATTTATGCTTCAAGAAATCCCTCGATAATTTCAATTTACCATAAAGTGCCTCTATAGTGGTTGGAAAAAAACAGAGTTATATGTTTATACTGCATCTAGTCTTCAAGTGTTAACAATGAACCACTCACTTTGGTGGCCGCATGGTCTAAGGCATTACTCTCGCAGTAGACTGGACTGCCGATGATGGAGAGATAGAGGTTCGAATCTCAATTGGGTGTACTGAAGGTGGTTTAAAAATGGTTTTACACTATCCCTACACGAAAACGCGGGTACACTTCCTCTAAATATAGCCTTACTAATCCCTAAAACCACTAGCGTAATTAATACATAAGAGGCGTATATCCCGAACGGGTAGTAAGACGCGGTGCTAAAAACCAAAACAAAAAAACAGTGTTTTTTTTATTAGCTAGAGCGAATCCAAACGAGTGCTGTATATTTTCCGGAAGCCGACAAGAGGGGCACCTGCCCCAGTTCCACTACCCTGAGTCCGCCTCTGTATCTCTACTGTATAATTTCGCGACAGCTGCATGGAGCATTATAAAGTAATAACTTTGATATATTTTTAATTTATCCGTTCATATCTCCTTATTTCCTGGTTTAGCGTGATTATGAAACCAGTCTAGTGTGATTGTTGCAGTTAACCATTAATATTTCGAGTTTTAGTCGTGTATGGGGAATCAATCTATTACGTACTTGATTGCACGTAGCCATTTACTCTTGACAACATTAACTGGTTTTAACATTAGTCTGAGCATTGATGTTGAGGGCTGAGGCTTAGTTTGGCCGTTTGCGGCGTATTTCAAGGAAATTAACCGCTCCCCACTCGCTAATTAGTGCTTTCGGCTTTAATGCCTATGAGAGATTACAGTAATAAGCAAGGCCTGGATTTTGATTACATCTCATATTTTTTGGTACATCACATACAAATACTCATGTGCACATATACACTGTTCATGATCCCCGGGTTTTGGAAACGTTTTGTATAGATCATTCTTTGATAATTTCTCATCATTTTGGATTTTTAGGTAATTTTTTATTTTTGCATAACGTTTAGTCATTTTTAGGAATTTATCTTGAATAAGTACATTTAAAAAAATAATGTTGATATTTTATAAATGCATAAATACCCAACCATAAACATTTTCAGCACATAATTTTCGGAATAAACTTTGTATCGTCTTTGATTGTACGCTTGTAAAATACACATTCCTGGTGAGAGACTGCAACTAGGCAGGAAAGGTTTGCGTTGGGAGCAGATATTTGTAAATCTACACTATATTTAGATTAAATAAAGGGTTGAGTTGGTAAAGGCATAATATATTTATATATTAGTTTCCATTTTGTAAAGTGGATGATTGATTTAGTAGTGTGCATTCATTTAGAGTTTTTATTATAAACTTTAGATAATTTTGTCGGTAAATTTCAAGTCATTTTTGATAATTTTTAGTTCATTAATGGGAACATCCCGGGAATAATTTAAAAAGGTAACTATAATTCGGAATAAGTGAAATCCGAAATAATAAGTTCTGGGTTATCGAGGTTTTACACTAATAACAAAAAATAATTTTCAATTTACGAGCATTATTAATCATTATTAGTTAATATGTTTCTGAATACCGCAATATAATCGACATAATTTCCCCCCTTTTAATAGGCATTAATTATATTAAATTTAAAAGGTATGAAAGATAACACATGTAAACTTCTTAATAGATTTGTGGTATATCTTCATTTACCAAGATTTTAATCTCAGGGTTTGCCAGAAACAGTAAACGTATGGACAGAGGCGTCAGCCTCTTCTAGTTTGGTTTGCCGGTGATGGAGAGGTTGGGGTTCGAATTTAAGCTGGGTTTATTGAGTCATTTTTTCCTTTGACGGTTACTCTATAGACACACAAATACAGATACAATCATTATAAATTATACCTTTCTCATCACTAAACCTTTAGTGTAAATATTCTGATTTCACGGACGGGTAGTAGGACGTGGAACACAAGAGAAGAGACAAATGCTAGCCGACGACAGTATTTTAATCCACAGTGGGCAATATAAGACCATCATATTCGAATGCGACACACGTTTATCTCATATTCACTGGTAAATTAATGAGCTTTTTTTTGCTATTTCTGAAAATGACATTAACATACGTATGAATTTATGGCTTGGTAAATGACTTGTCAAAACTAAAGTCTATAAAAGAAGTAAATCATTTTTCTCTGAATTATTGCTCGTCTACGATGAAGTGACCATTTTTAACGATTGAGTTTTTTTATCTGGTTAATGATGAAATGTTTAATACTTATAATAATTGAGACACTGAGAGAGTAAAACAATCGTTACGTTATAGTCGAAAGTTCTTTTCATGCGGCACGACAATAGCTCAACGAATACATGGTTAGGGTGCAAAAACATACTATTTCTAAAATTTCAAACTAAACATATAAAGTAAGTTTTCCTGAAGTGTAATAAAACCCAATAAAACCCAATTTGGCTTTAAATCAACAACTTAAAATTACATGGTTATTACATTTGAAGTGTGAAATGTGCAAAACAGTGAATGAGACAGAATAATCACCTTTAAACAGATATGCTTGAAATAAACCAGGTCTTTTTTCTTATATTTATATTTTAAATTAATCTAGCTTCTTCTTAACCAATAACCCGCCTCGGTGGCGTATTAGGCTAACGCGCTAGTCGTGTTAAGCTCGACTGCTGAGGATGGGGAAATCGAGGCTTGAATCTCGGTCGGGTGAACTGTGGGTGGTTTTCCCTAAATGGGTTTCCACTCTCCCTCCACGAAAATGTGGGTTCACTTCCTCTAATTTAACCTTCTCATTTTCCTAATCCATTAGCGTAGTTAGTACTTAAAGCGTATAACCCGAACGGGTAGTAAGACGTGGTGCTAAAAAAAATTCTTACTCAATAGAAAATGTCTTCAAAATATTATATTTATAAGAAACAGTCCTTTTTATGTTTATGGTTCAGCTTATAATTCACAGCTTACTCTTATTCGCCGTTATTTAAGATTGTTAATAAAGTTGAGTAAATTCCCAACCATTATATTTATTTTCTGCAAGGGGTAAACGAATAAAAGACTCTTTAAAGGGAAGAGACTACGGTTAAAATGTTCATAGTTCCCTTTATGATTGTTAACATTTGGTTTCTCGTAACGCATTATTTACCTTATATTTCAGTAATTGCTTGACTTTGTTCATTGCACTTTTATTTATAATATTGTAAGTAGTATACATATGCATTTTACACTCACTAATTTTCCCTGAGCATTTATTTTAATGTATTGAATAGTTGGTGATCCCTGTTCAATATTTTGTAATTAGCTAAAATAATGGGCCCTGACTCTAAGTACAAATAGTCAAGGAAGTCAAGTTTAAATCGTGGATAGTACCTACAATAGTTTAGTACTTGTTTAAATTTTCACTTAGATGTTATAATTATTGACGCTAGTATTGGTACGTTCAGTGTTTATGTAAAGTAACCCCATGGCTTCTTTGGTGCTGACTGACAGCTCACAGCTGGCAGTTAACAGCTTTAAAAAGTTATAAGACCAAATTACGTATCCCTACGCCGAACGATATGATCTGCAAAAACATGTGTTTATCATCTGTCAATTCTGACAGTCCAAAATTTAGGTATATACCTAAATGTTGACTGTCAGAAGTCAGCTGTGAGCTGTATGTTTTACTAAATTAAGTTGTATAGTTTGAGTTCAGAAAATGCACAATAAATAAAGGATTTATTAAAACCATACACTTTAGGGAGAGTGTTATAATAATACTTGTAAATAGGTTGTTATACTTCTTGCCACTTAATGAATATTTTATTCTTAGAGGCCTATTATTTTTATTTAGTTTCTTTTTTTTTACTATTAAATTTAATTCTTTCATTTATTTGAGGTATTTAACATGCACTTTCTGAACCGATTGATTATATCAGCACAACTTATAAACTAACATCAATATAGAACAAACACAACATCCACCCCCCACCCCCCTCAGCAGTTGATTCATCGCTGTGAAATAGAGAAACCTTCATTTTAACATTGTTACATTTTTTTTCGATGATGCCGGGAATCAAATCCTGGACCCTCATCTCAGTATAAAAACACGCTAAATATTGAGTTATAGTGTCGGGAAGATTATAAACTATTAATTTGTGACAACAGCGCTAATTTGGCAGTAGAATAGACTGCCGATGACAGGGATGTCCAGGCTTGAATATCAGTCGAGTGTACCGAGAGTGCTTTTTCCAAAATGGTGTTACACTCTCCCTTCCTGCAGATACAGGTACACTTCCTCTAAAATATAACCTTCCTAATCCCTAAAACCATAAGCGTGATTAGTACATAAGCGTAAAACCCGAATGGTTAGTAAGCCAAGATGCTAAAAAAATCCAATATTTCTGTCCTGTAAAATATAATTAATAATAAATAGAATAATAGAATAATAATAATATAATAATAATAATAATAAAAAAAATTAAACACTATTATTATTGTTATTATTACCTCTATCACCAAAATATGTTAATAATATTTATTACTATAGTAATTATTTGAATGACTTGACACAGAATATATTTTATAACTGTATCGGTATTGTTTAACTTAATTCGACTTTCCCAATATTAGGAGCATATAAAATAATGTTTTATTACTTGAACGATTTGAATGACGCCCTATATCCTCTTTTAAAAAAAGAATCATTTTTATAGAGTCTAATATAAAATAGGTATATATTGACGTCACCTGAGATCCACGTATGGAAATTTATCCCTCCATTGAGAGGAATCAGCTAAGCATACGCGAGAGCTGTGAGTTTGATTTGGAACAACACAATGGCTTGTAGTGACGTCAGGGAAAATTATGTTATGTTGCCAATGGCAACCATCAGAACATTGGAGCTGACGGAATGACAAGGAACACTCGTAGAAGGTGTATAGTCAGAGGTAGAAAGTAAGGTATAACTCCGTTTTGATCAAAATATTTGTTCACATTTTGGTATACAGCCCTCAAGATTTATTATGTTGAACCGACTTGGGTATTATTTTCTTTGAATTTTGGTCATGCATATATTTTAGTTTAAGTTTTTTTTCGTTGCGTTTTACTACCCACTTAGGTTATATGCATTTAATTACACTAATGGGATAGGGGTGACGAAAGTAGTTTTTTTAGAGTAAATGTACTCGCATTTACAATAAAAGAGAAAGTGGAAAATAGTTTAGGAAAAAAACACCCTCATTACACCCGCCCGAGTTTCGAACACCAACCGTAAAACCAGAACAGACGAGCATAACGCCTTAGTCAAAAAGACCACCGATGGGAGTAGTTTTGAATCTAACTATAAATATAAAGAAACGACACACGAGAAGCATATTTTAAAAAAATGCACGTTTAACACAAGTTTGTTAACGACTTAGAATAGCGTTGGGATGAGGAGGGAATATTATAAGAAAGGCAACCACATTACCATAGAGAGATGGCCAAAATCTGACCATCATTTGAACCTGAGCTTCTTTGACAATCTCCATCCAATTCAATAAGTCTCTAAGATCTTAAACCACATGGTCACCGCTAAGGGTAGCATGCACGTTGGGGAATAAAACCACTTCCAATAGGCAAAGATGGGGTTTGAGCCTTCACCTTCCAAGTTAAAGTCGAGCACATTATCTCGTATGTCCGGTCGTAATTAATATAAATGTTATCAATTTACGAAGTATCTCTTATCGATAATTTTCCCATTCTATCTTCATGCAAATGCGGGCACCCTTTCTATTAAATAGCGTCCTCCTCCTTCCCCTTTATATTAACGATTAGTATAACTTGTGTTAATTTTTTTTAATTAGTGTTTTTATTTTATTTTTAATGTGTATGCATTTTCTAACAACTCGATTTTGTTCATCAGGTATATATATATATATTCATTAATTTCCAAAACACGAGTCAAATTATACCGATCATGTCAACAAAATATATCTTCAATGAAAGTATGTTTTTAAACTTTGGTACTTTTAACCCAAAGCTTACCCAAATCTCTGGTAACATGGTTTAACACGTCATCTCATGTTAGACTCTACTGCTTGTGACGGGAAGATTGGGGTTAGAATTTCAGTCTGGTGTAATAAGGTTTTTTCCTAAATGGTTTGCCACACTCTCTAAACCAAAATTCGGGTACATTTCCTCTAAAATTCTAGCTTCATCATACTTATTTAATTAATGTAGTTAATGTTTTCGTATAGCTCTAATGGAGGGAAAAAAAGTTATTAATGACTTACTTTTATTCAAAATGGAGAAAATTGAAGCGAATAGATAACTGTATAAGAATATTCCTAGAGTAAATATCGAAAAAAACACTTTGAAAATCATAATGTGGACACCCGCCCCTCTACCCCTCCTCCCCCACCCACAACCCATATAACCTTTATGGAATTTGAGTAGAGTCAAGGCAAAGACCTCATCAAAAACCTCTACACCATAAATCCTGTTTGAAAACACGGCGGGACCGTAATTTACTCCTGCTATTATTTATTACCAATATGACTTCTCTTGAAATCGTATACACCATTTTACAGGACGATCAAAAAAAGGGGGTAATGACCCCCTTTCTGAGCACTAACGCACGCGGGAGTTCACAATCCGAATAGGGAGGGTGATATAAAACCGACTCGACGGGCGATCCACTTCTTGACCTTCAACTTCGTAGAGAGACAACTTTCGGACGTGACAGGAAAGCAGAAAAGTTTCAAACCTCTTTAGAGGGATAAGAAATAGGGAGCTCATATAAAATTCTAAGTTTATTTTTGAAACTTTTTTTTTTGACATCGTGTCTTACAAACCATCTGGGATATCGTCATTTAATAAGTGTGTTATCAATAAAGAATGAATAAATTAGAAGAAATGTGCCCGAATCTTCCGCGAATGAGGGTGGGAAATCGTTTAGGAAAAATCACCCTTAGTATGACTTAAACAAACAAGGATGGGATTCAAACTCCAACCTCTCCGTCCTCTGCGAACAAAACAAGACAATTTTGATACCTTTGTCCGCAAAGCCACCAATGCAGGCTTGTAGCCCTACCAATAAAAAATAAATAAAAATATATATATATTTTTTATAACAGACAAACAACCAAGATAACAGTTATTCATAATGACCTGGCGGTCTAGGGGTAAAGTGTCAGACTTCTATGCTGGTGGCCGGGGTTCAATGCTCGGTCCCAGCACAGATTTATCTGATTACCAAACCCCTCCTTCACCTCTGACAAGACATTTTGTGAATGTGGGGAATGCCAGGCCTCCACCGTGGTTCGGATTCCACGTTAAACTGTAGGTCCTTCATTTTCATCTCACCATCACCCTACCATCACACATTAGCGTAAGTGCGTATAACCCGAATGGGTAGTAAGACGCGGTGCTAATAATAATAACAGTTATTCATACCAGTGGGAGCGATAATAAAGGCATCAGTCTCGTCTAGTTGTATTGCCGGTGAAGTGCCGTTTGCAGTTTGAACCCGGGTCACGTGTTAAAGGATGTTTTTACGGGAATTATCTCCCAATCTTCTTCCACGAAAATTCGGGTACACTTTCTTTAGATCCTAACAACTCCATTAGGGTAAACACTTGTGAATAAAATTAAAAGCAAACGAGGAACATTTATTATTTTATTTTTAGAACCAATTCTTACTGCCCGTTCAGGTTGTATGTACTGCACATGTTCTAATTACGCTGATAAGTTAAGGATGAATAAGGTGGAATTTAGAGTATGTGTACCCACATTCGCGTAGAGGTAGAGGGGAAGACCGTTTTGTAAAAACCACTCTCTGTTCACCCAACTGGGATTTGAACCCCCGATCTCCCTGCTTTCGGGATTCTAGTATATTGCAAGAGTGACACCTTAGACATTGCAGCCATTGATGTAGGTAAAGAGGAATATTTTAACAAAATAATTAGTAGATCCAAGAAAGCTAATAAAACAGTTTTGATAACCGTTCCACGTAGGGGAGTGAACTCCATATTCTCACTAAGAACGAGTTTAAGAAATCTCAATTTTCATATTAACCTAGTGGAAAATATAACTCATTGCGTTCCTATATCTAATTTGTATTCTTCTTCTAATCCCAAAGTGTGGAGACAAATGAACGTGACAAGGGCTTCCTCTTTATTCTCCTCAGACAATCTCCAAATCTCGACTGAAGAGTAAGCAACAACAAGATTGGGGCGCGACTTTGCTTCAAATGATAAGAAACACTTCCACAGCATATAACGTCCCCACAAAAGGCCCACATGCCCTTTATGTAAAATCGGAACACTGTATCAAGAGCAATACTGCTATCCATTTCGGTGGTTGTATCATATAAGTCGTCTATTTCGCAATAGACTAGACTGCCTATGACTGGGAGATTGGGTTCATATCCCGGTCTGGTGTACTGAAAGTGTGTTTGTAATGGTTCTCCACCCTATATATATGCAAAATCGAGTACACTTCTTATAAATTTAACCTTCCTCCTCCCTAATAAATTAACGAAATTAGTACTTAAATAGTAGGTATAATACGAACAGCTATACCCTGATTTTGATTGGAAGAATAGTAGAGAAAATTCAAACCTATTTCTTTGGGCCAGCACTGATAACATATTACATTTTATTTGTGTTATTTTATAGGTATTGAAAATATCTATAAAAAGTGACAGCTGCAGATAACATGGCTTTGATGTATGAATATATTAACACTGTTTTAGTAACTTTAGTAACTAACTTCTACTGTTCTTCCTACAAAAATCATACTATAGTTAGAAACGGTGCTAAAACAAAAAAACATTAACTGGCAGTCGCAAAAACCCGCTCCGGTGGCCGCATGGTCTAACGCACTACTCTCGAAATATATTAGACTGCCAATGACGGGAAGAATGAGGTTCAATTCTTGTTTGGGTGCACAGAGGGTGGTTTTTCAAAATGGTTGTCCACTCTCCCTCTACGCGAATGCGGGTACACTTCTTAAAATACAACCTTCCCAAACCCTCAACCCGTTAAATTATTTAAGACATAGGCGTATAACCCAAACGGGTAGTAAGACTCGGTGCTAATAATAATAATACATTCACTTAATCATGCATGATACATCAAAGTTATGTGAACTGCAACTATCCTGTTTGATAGATTACTAAAGCTAAATATGAAATAATACAATAATCAGGTCTCAGATTTTGATAATATGTCATTTGTTTTACATTATGATCATACGCAGGGCTACATACATTATGTACATGGATCCCTTGACTGTGGAAACGTTTTTTATGGGTCTATTTAGGTTATTTTTTGGTAATTTTGCATTATAAATAATATTTTCTTGGTTTGTGTCATTATTGTGTCATTTTCAGGCAGTTTTGAATCATTTCTATTCATTTACGTTGGATAAGTATATTTTTAAATAATATAGATATTTTATAGATGTATGAACACACCAACACAAATTTTTTAATCACACGTCGGAATGAAAAAAAAAATGTGGGCCGTGTATTTTGCATCCTCTTTGTTTGTTTGGTTGTAAAATAAACATTCCTGGTGAGACTGCAACTAGGCTGGAAGGGACTTTGAGTGAAGGTGGTAGCTATTACTTCTGAGGCAGATATTTGAAAATCAATGTTATATTTACCAGAATGCAAAAGTTTACTCTTCAAAGATTTTTTTTAATTGCCTGGCATTTTTTTTTAGTTTTCATTTGTGAAGTGCATGTTTGACTTAGTCTTGTATATTTATAACAACTTTTTGTTTAAAGTTTAGGTAGTTATTTTTATTTGAATTTTTCCCCATAACTTTTAGGTAATTTAATAAGTAATGTCGTAAACAGACTATTTATAGTTTGTTTCGCAAAGAATTGTGGGTAAACATTCATTTTAATCTGGTGTGTTAATTGTTGAGACACTCAAGCATATTCTACTCTCTATTTTCCGAGAGCGTGTGAATCAAGATATCTATATCAACGCCGAGTGTTGAGTTTTCCCTTGGAGCTGTTGACCACTGTGGCACTTCCCTCCCCTCTCTAATTTTGTTTAATTTGAGTCTAAAATAATATGAAACAGAGTATTGTAAAACTGAACTTTACTAATCGCAAAGTTAAATCAGAAATAAACATAACCATGAAACGACATTTGTATTTAATTGGTGGTTTGACAAAACTTTCCCACTGACGACAAACTCGAAACATCTCGTCCGATCAAACGAAACCGCACGAGATTCTAGTCTGGTGAATAAACATACATCCCACCGCATGGTCTAAGGCGTCACTCTCGCAATAGACTAGACTGGTGACGACGGTTAGATCGGCGTGTTATCCACTCTACCTCCACAAAATGTGGTAACACTTCCTCTCAATTCAACCTTCCTCATCCCTAACACTTTAGAGCAAATACATAGGCGTATAACTCGAACGGGTAGTAAGATGCGGTATTAAAAAATATATATATATAAGCAGCGGGGAGGTGCGAAGTGTTGCCAGGGTTTTAACAGCACTCATTTAAAATCTTCATACTGTAGCCGTGAATAATTGTTATTTCCACTCTCAGAGAAAAATTTGAATCGTCAAGCGTCAATGAGCCCATATAACCATGGGGGAGTAAAGTTATATATATGTATATATATGTATATATATGTATATATATGTATATATATGTATATATATATATATATATAAGTCTGTTTAAACTGCGCGTCTGCCAAGTGTCCTTCCAGTTCAGTAGCCTTCCCGCAATTAGCTTTATATACATATATATATATAGGAAGCGCTTTACGCTTTGGCACTGATTACAGCTGTTGGTGTGTATTTAATTGTAGAGCCCATCCAGCGTAGGAGTAGTGGCAAATGACAGCAAACAGAGGATTCTTATTGCTAACATTGCTTAAAAGTCACTAATGTTAGCCTATATTAAAATTATTATTATTTTCTTACTAATACTTTATGTATTTATTTATTATTTAGCACCGCGTCTTACTACCCATTTGGGTTATACGCTTTTTAATTACTAATTACGCTAATGGATTAGGAATTAGGAAGGTTGAATTGGAGGAAGTTAACTCGCATTTGCGTGGAGGGAGAGTGGAAAGCCATTTAGGAAAAACCACCCCCAGTTCACCCGACCGAGATTCGAACCTCGATCTACCCCGTCCTCAGTAGTCGAGCTTAATACGACCAGCGCGTTAGCCAACTACGCCACCGAGACGGGTAATACTTTATTATTGAACAAAAGTGAAACGCTTACACTTTTTCTTTTGTAACTACTTGAAAGATCAAAACATATGAGTAAAAATGATTTTTTTCGTGATTGTGGCAGCATGAGATATGCAGCATGAGATATGCATGAAATAATTAATTAAAAAGTATAATATTCCCACTTTTATTTTATTATAACTGTCCATTAAAATAAATATATGTTTTTTTAATAACTTATCTAAAGATCCATTCAAAATATTAATTTCAAAATAAAATGTTTTAATTTTTAAAGAGATGTGCAAGAACACAACCAAAACGGGTTTGTATGACGTAATCCGTTTCGCAATTTTAATTTTTGAACAGAAGGCAGCTGTCTAGAAGCTCGCGTTAGTAAATCATTTTAAGTAAATCACCGACACCACATAAAAAAAGAAACCTCCAAACAATCCACATAAAATTATAAATACTTGTATAAAAATTTGTATGATTTAATTTTATTATTTATCTTATATGGCCCTAGTTAAATGATAATATATTATTACAATAATATTAACCAATAGGATTAATTCCTTATAATTTATTATCTTAACACTAACTCGGTCAACATTTCAAATAACAGATTGATTCTGGTACATACAATATTGTATCGGATAGTGGGTCTGAGAAAAGGAGCAATCATTTTTGATACTAACAGTAAGGTTACCCATTTCGGTGGCCGCATGGTCTAAGGTGCTACTCTCGCAGTACACTAGACCACCGATGACGGGGAGATCGAAGTTCGATTCTCTGTCGGGGGTACTGAGGATGGTTTATCCAAAATTGTATTCCAATATCTCTCCACGCAAATGCCGGTACACTTACTCTAACTATATATATCCTTCCTAATCCCTAAAACCACTAACGTAACTAGTATATAAGCGTATAACCCGAACGGGTATCAAGAAACCACAATAAAAAAATGCCTGTAAGATTGTGCTTGAGGAATACATAAACTTACTCCCCTCTCCCATAAATATATAGCTATATATTAAAATAGCTATATAGAGAAAAATTAGTTCCCTACGCCCTTGTTGCAGGCTACTCCCATTTACGTGGAGAGAGAGAGAGAGAGAGAAACAAAATTACCAATGTTCTAATTAAATGTAACATGACTTTAATATTGACCACAAATAATTTGGGTTGCGCTAAATTACATCGTATAACAATTACAATGTGCGAGACTACTAAAAACAACGCCACCCACCTCTCTAAAGAGTGCAGAGGCACAAGTATTAATGAAACAAGGTGTGCCGTAATTAAAAAATAACATTAAGGCGATACGAACGGAACCGGGTGCAATGAAGTTGTTCTCGCAACGGCAAAGCGAAGCTATCGTGAAATTAGATATGAAACACTACCGACTCCTAATGTGTCGTAACTCGCATCGGTGGGCACGTGGTCTAACGCGTCACTCTCGTGCTAGACTGGATTAAGGGAGATATGGGTTATAAACCCGGTCAAGTGTACCAATGTTTTTTTTAGGAACGGTCTAACGCTTTCTCCCTCATGAAAATGCGGGTACACTTGCTCTAAAATTCTACCTTCCTCATTTTAATTTCATTAGGATATAATTAAATTATATGCGTATAACCTGAACTGAAACCGAGACGTAGTGAAAAAATGTACTATGTGTGGGTTTTATAAGCAACGCATCGTTGGTAGGTTACGAATCAGATTTTGAAACGAACTGTTTTAGAAATGACGAATTAGTTTATAAATAAAGGCCTGTAGACCTGTTTTTGTCTTAAGCACGATCTCTTAGATTCGCACACACAGCAGTGACAGCAAGAAGGTTTCGAGAATTTAACAAAAGCTACTAACATTCAGTTTAGTACCAGATGTGGTAACGAGGGAGAGGGTCACACGTAATTTGGTTTCGGGTCCAAAGTTAGGGACTTAAAAGAAAAAGAAAGTTAATCAAATAGGAGAGACGACTAAATAAAGTGAAAGGGGTGTTTATTTATAAGCTTGAGACCCGTATGGAGATCAAGAGAGTTAAGAATAAAGACCAAACTGCGGACCTTTCAGAGCAGTGTGAAGTTGGTCCTTTTCTACAGAGGCAAGACATGGATCATAGTTTGACGCCTGACCGAGAAACTGCAGACGTTCATCAACAGATACCTCAAGAACATATTGGGCATATGGTGACCAAACTTAATATCAAACGAAGAGCTGGGGAACAGGTCCAACCAGTGTATCTGATAGAAGAAGTGACGAGTGCATTAACAAAATATATACAAACAAGGAAGGGAAGGAACAAGCATAAGAGAAATATACCAGTTTAACAAATCAGTCTATTTAAATTCAAACAAGACAAAAAAATTACAAAAGTTTAGACGAGATCTTATCCAAAACATTCCATTGTTTATCATAGGAAATTAAATCAGTTAATCACAATAGGGACGTTGGGTGCGAAACACCTTGGTTAGACCTGCAATCAACACAAGTATGGTTGTGTATATATTATGAAAGGGTGTAACTCGTTAAAGCAGAACTAACACACATTCTACTACGAAGGTGCGTCTGCCTCAACACAACGGCAATTTAAATTGAAAGCATTTATACATTTAACGCTAAGCAACAATGAATAACACCTTTACAGCCTTGCGGCTACTAGACTTCGACCTAATAAGCATCTTAAAGAATAATAGTTAATAATACCTAGTTCTATAAAGTCATAGTTTAAATAGTTACAACGTTGGCAGTTAAATGCGCTAGCTAGCATGAGTTAACTCCATATTGAGCTAAGAGATATAAAGGTTAAGTTCCTTGAAGAGGAACTATAGGTTTAGTATATTTAAATATCAACACAAGTCTGAACACAGACTATAACACCAGCCAACAGTTAAAACATTAACTAATTCAAACTGTGCTTGAAGGGGCCTGGAAAAACTAAATAATACCCCGCGGGCCCCTACTCTGCACTAGTAGCATACCCACGAGTTGATTACCGTAGAAAGATTAAAGATTTGTATCAGCCAAAGACTCAAATAGGTAATGAAATAAGGCTCTAGATAACATTATTTCCACCAATATTGGATACGAAGGCTTAAACTAGCCCGAACATGGCGATACAGAATAAGGCATCTGGTTATTGCCCAGGTATTTAAGACCTTGTCTTATGGGCATAAAAAAACAAGTCAGAAACTCTGACATACACAACTATGTCGTATGGACATAGACAAATAGAGCTAAGACTCTAACATTCAAAACTATGCCCTATGGACATAGAAAACAAGTCAGAATCTCCAACATTCAAAACTACGTCTTATGGACATAGAAAAATAATTCAGAGCTCTGACATACAAAACTATGTCTTATGGAAATAGAAAAACCATCACGGAGAGCCTATCAAAGATTACTAGATTAAGTACTCATAATCACAGACTTTATTTCATCTGCGGAGTGGATGAGAGACCGAAGCCTCAAACATGGTGATCACCGCTTGCTTAGTCCATTGATCCTTGGTTCACCTCTAGGCAGTTCCTCCGACGAATAGTTACACTAGAGTACAAAATGTGAAGCGAGGAATGGCTGTTTTATACCAGATGCACTGACGTATCAGGAAAGGGACATCCACAAGAAAAACAGAAGTGAGTTTCCAGAATTGAGCAGAAAGACAACTAGTGCTATGAGACGGCCGCTGAGCACAACACAAGGAATCCACTCGTCATTAAATATACGTCGGGCCAACATGTAAGATGTCCTTGTGTTCAAACTCCAGGAATTGTTTGAACAGTCAGCTGGAGCAATTTACTCAAGTTTGGGGGTTTCCAGCAACACTATTTCACCATCAGTTTATATCTGCCACACATTATTAGAACTTATTAGTTCTTGCATTTATAGTGATAATCATATATATAAAGGTATTTTGAGTGTACGTGTAAACGGGCAATTAGCACGTTACACCAGAAGCTAATACAACAAGAGATTAAACAGCGAAATGGCGATGGATTGACCCAACTTTCTGGAGAGACCAGGATGACATCTCAAGAGGATATCTGGAATGTAAACTGCAAGGACGCCAACGTCAGGGCAGGTCAAGAATAACTTGGTGGAAGACCGTCGATGAAAGAAGGCAGAAAACTCGGAAAATCATGGAAAGTGAAAAGTGAAGCAGAGAATAAAATTGAATAGCGAAGCTTTGTTGTTATTTATTATTATCTAGCATCGTGTCTTACTACACGTTCGGGTTTTATGTTTATGCACTAATTACGCTAATGGGCTAGGAACTGGGATTGGGAATTGCGAATGGAATTGGGAAGGTTGAATTTTAGAGGAAGTGAACCTGTCCTTTTTTCATAACTTTCCCTTCCCCCCCTAACACCACATAAGTAATAGCAAGATTTTCCATTACCCCCCCCCCCCTCTAACTTACGTAGTTTTTTTAAGAATTGGTAAATTGTATTATTTTAATCATATAGTTATTTGTATACATAAGGATTGATAGTAGAGCGAAGGTTTTGAAATGTTAGAATAAGGTCTACTTTAATTTGAGTAAAATAAGGTGTAGCAAATAATAAGTAAATGAAATATTAGTAAAATTTTATGATTGATATATCCAAAAAATGTATCCCCATAAATATTGATAAAAAAACCTTGTACGTAAGATGGCTTCTGATACTGCCTCCCTTCTCATAAGAAAACGTAGACAAATAATGATTCCACCCACCATATCTCCCAAAAAACATTACGTAATTTAAGGACAATCCCTTAGTGCAGGCCAAATATTAAATCGTATGCATAAACCCACGTCAGTGGGCCAATATACAAATCTCGTTTAGGCGGTTTTACCGCTGATATGAGTTCGGGGTTCAGGTATACTAAAGTGATTTTATCTAAATAGTTTCCCACTCTCTTTCCAAGAAAACTCGTGTACACTTCCTCTAAATTCTACCTTCCTCATCCCTTGCCCATTAGTACAAATAAGTGGATAACCCGACCGGATATTAAGACGTGAAGTAAGAAAAAATAAATAAAAAGGTGATTAAGACTATGGAAACATAATTATTTCGATCTGGCTAGTTTGTATTCAAAAGTTGTTTGAGTAAAATACATATTTTTTTCCCCAAAGAGGCAATCTCCCTCTGTAGCCTTCCAGGAATAATATTTTTCCAAGCTTGTTCCTCATCCCCTCGATAGAAAATCAATAGCAAATTCAAGACGAGGTTCTGTATCTTATTATAGATGTAGTAAAAGAGCCATATGGGTCTGTAAGAAAGAGACGTTGAACTAATTTTACTAGACATATGTGTCCTATAGTAATGAATCCAGCATCGTAAATGGGATAGAATCTTTTTAAAGGACGGATACATATTCTCTTCAGGCCTGTAACATTTTATAAAACGTAAAAAGCACTTATGTGCTTCCAATAAAGTTTGAATGAAATTTCCCAATGAGTTTCTATGAGTGGAAACTCTAAGACCAAATAGAACAAAAGCTTTAACTTTGAATGTTTTCTTGGAAAATTAATTAGAAAATGCTTATGTAAATTCACTTAGCACAGTGTTTCTCAAAGTGTGGTCCGCAGGATCCTAGCAAGTTTAGCAGTTATAATTAATTAAATAATGTTGATCAATGATCACATATATTAAACAAATCCATGGTGTAGTGGTCAGTACACGTGTCTACAAGCCTAGGGTTCTCGGGTTAGATTCCCGGCTGGTACCTAGGGTACTTTTCCTGAAAGCGGAATTACCCCAATGGTCACCAGGGTTTGGTTAATTAATCGTAAGCTAGGTTTAGGTGTTTCCACTGGCTCCACACCCTCATAGTCATTATCACCATCATCTCATATCATCGGGACATGGAAAGAGCCTCTAAGGAAAGGATGTGGGATTAGTGCATTCGAGCGTCCCCTGGGCAACGGTACATTAGGATTGTCTAATCTTTCTACTATTTGGATACGATTGATGTAGCCCATACGTGCAATATTATTACTATCACATATAATACACAAACTTGAAATGGAAAAAGATTAAATATGAAATATCCATTCTAATATATATTTCGTCAGTAGACAAATGTCACAAAGAAAAGGAAGTCTGTACCAACCTTAAGGTGCGACAGAAGGGAGCGCGAGTAATTTTACAAATTTTATAGCATTACTTTTTTTTTGACCAAAATAAATCAAATATTTCTCCAGTAGCAACGTAGAGTTTAGTTTTCTGCACATGCTGATATCAACAGATCTTGAATATCTTTCAAGGGTGTCCAGTAATCTTGTCAAAACTTTTCTCTCTATTTAAAAAGTTTTGACAGAATTCCAGGATACCCTTGACAGATATGAGACAATTATGAGGTTTATACTGTTAAAAATAGTAAAATCCGCTTCGGTGGCCACATGGTATAAGGCGCTACTCTCACAATTGATTAGACTGCCGATTAAGTAGACATCACGGTTTGATAAAGGTTTAGTGTACTGAATGAAAGAGTTTTTTCCTAAATAGTTTCCCACTATCTCTACCCGAAAATGCAGGTACACTTCTTCTAAACTCGACCTTCCTCATTCCCAACTCACTAGCATAATTAGTACACAAGCGTAAAGCCCAACGGGTACTAAGACATGGTGATAAAAAAATAAGTTTTTTCTTGTATTTTTACTCCAATATTTGAATGGATTTAAATTAGTTTTTTCCTGCATAATTTCGTCTCCCCCCTCCCCCTCTTCTTCCAGGGCCCCGGTGGTCTCTCAGTGCACATAACTTCCATTTGGGGTTCATCCGTCACCAAAACACCAAGTAACACTGACTTAACGCAATTAAATACAAAAATAAAAGCGGAATTACTTTCTGGGTAGGTAGAAAGAGTAATACGCCAGCGTGGTTAATTACGATTTGACCGGGAGTAAATGTGTCTACTCCCAATTAGTATACACGCCTTTCACCTAACACCAATTAATTAAACCCCTTAACGAGTATGTCAACAATAATTGCAATTTATTTTCTCTAAGTCTAGATAAAGTTAGTGAAATATGTGCCTTTTGGATGTACTCACTTGTTATGAATATAATATTTATCGTTCAAATATTTTAGTTGGTTTACTTTTTATCTACTCTAAATTAGAAAACTTTTGTTCTAGGGGTTTGTGAAACTTTTACTTGACTTCAAAACAAATATCTGCTTCGACTTCGCTTCAAAAATAATTCCAGAGTCGACAATTACGAATCTCTGGCAATAAAAATATTGACAGTTGAGATACTCAATTTATGTTCAATCATTGCCGTTATAAGGTGTTATATACATTACAAATTCATCTTAAGATGAAAAAAAAAATCTAAAATAATCGAATTTCAAGTTGTGATGATAACTTTATTTATCAGATTAGAATGAAATTTGGCAAACAATTATTAAAAAAAAATTTCTATTTAGTATGATAAAGTTATATAAATAAACATAGTATAGTATTTTTTCCAATCATAAAACAACCAACAAAAAATATTAGAACTTCGATTATGCTTCGAGAATATTTAACATAATTGAAACATTTTTTGTACCTTCTCTGACATTTTCATAGATAAACCGGGTGTATTCTAATTGGTGTAAAATATTCTAAGGGTGTATTTCCATCCACCAAACACCAATAAGACTCCATGTAAACATGGGTCTAGGAACGCTTTGTTTAGAGTTATTGAAGGTTTTCCTAGAAGATTGGTTGCTTGTTGGGGGATCCATTGAAGGGCCTGCTCGATTACCAAATTTGAGCCAAATGGATTTTTTTTAAATCTCTGAGTACATTTAAAGTAAATTGTTTACGCAACGTACGTGCCTCATGTTTAGGTTTTAAGAGAGCGGATCGTAAATGGATGTAAGCAAATACTTAACACCTCAGTGCCCAAATCCCTATTCTCTAAAAGAAGTAGGCGCAATTTGAGAGCAAAGTTGCGCCTTTTATATGCCACCACTCAAGAGTAGGCGCAACTATTATTAAATCATTACTGTCATTTCAATAAATTGAAATGGTGGCATATTATCGTATTGGCATAAAATACAATTATTAGTTACTAAACTGTACTCAAATTAATAATAAAGAGATTAAAATAACATACGTATGTCCAGCACAAAGCTTATTTCAATTTAAATAGTGCTAACAATGCAAGTTCTTACCTTTTATTTTTGAATTTTTACATTCAAACAACGCAATGGAGTTTCTTGAATTATTACAAAACAAAACCACGAACCGTGTAATCTTCGTCTAGATCCAAAGAGATTTGTGTTCCTCCAAGTCCAAAGACATCTCGTCACTAAATATGACGGTTAGTAGAGCTTTAAAATAAGTTTTAAAGTTTCTATAAATGTTTCATTAATGGAGACTAGGCTTTAAACTAATAATATAAATAAATACAAAATAATGTACTAATATTGTTTTTGTAAAGCATGCAGAAAGAGTCCGCTTCTAATTTTATTGCTAGTTTATAAGCAAAATGTTTAGAAATCTTTATATTTTCTGTCATTTTCATTAGAGATTTAAAATAAAGTAGCCTTAACTTTGAAAGTAAATTCTTCGCAAGAATTTGTCGAAAAGAGCGCAATTGATGACGTTTATGGTGACGTCACCATAATATTTCCACCAATTTGCGCTTTGTTTAGTGAATACGGAAATGGAGCAAATATTAAGCCGTATCTTTGGGAGTATCTTGGATGCAGAGTTATGCCATTTCTAGACTTGCACCTGAGTATATTCCGTTAACGATAGGTTTTTACCTCGATGACAGTTCGAAAATCATATGTTTAGGTTTTGGGTTGCCAACACTTGTAAAAGATCACAGTTTTGTTATAAATGTAAAGATCTTTAATTAAATGTTATATATTACATTTAAAATAACGTAAACTTAAGTTTTCTCATATTATTTCATTTAAAAAAATTAATTTCTTTTTATTCAACTCGAAACAATATTTTAAACATAATTAAAATTACTTATTTTTCGTTTTGGAACGTTACTGATTTTGTGTAATATAGTGCACACATTTACTTGGAAAAGAGAAAACTGTTGTTATTTTTTTACATACAATAAATGATTATATGATTATTTTATCGTATTTTTAAATATTTAACTGAATAAAATATTTTCATCAACTGCGTGTCTACATCATTGTAAAAAACTTGTTTACTGTTATGTTCAACCATATGGTTTAGATTCGTCAGTCGCCACTTTGAAGCTATGTTCGTTAGAAGTTTTTGTGAAAGTGGTGTTAATATATTTTTTAATGGGAATAAAACTATAAATAAACTTTGTGTCTGACCACAAATAAATATATATATAATATTGGCCTAAATTAGTGTGATTAACTATCACATTAATATATTACCATCTGTTTTCATTACAGTCATCTAAAGTGATAGATGTCAGCTGTTGGCGTAGTGATATATTAAGGATTAATTCTAGTAACATTTTGAGCTGTCATCCAAGTAAACTTAGCTCGTGAATGACTTTTAGAATTGCACTTGTTAGTGAATCCAGGCCCAGATGTAATCAACAGAGTAGGACAAAGCATGAAACCCAAATTAGAGATTGCATAGAAGCAGAAGAACATAATTTTTTTAACCATTTTGGTTACAAAATGTTCTATCTTCTGTTTTTATTTATTTCTGTTAAGTTTTGTCTTATCTAATCGCATTATTTTTTATGTCGGATAACTTGATAATTGAACAATAAATTTCTTCTGATCTCAGGAACTAAGTGTTTCTAAACCAATGTTTTTATGAATTTTTCTTAATGATTGGTGAATAGGAATACACCTCTAGACTATTTTACACCAATTAAAATACACCCTGTATAGTGAATACTATGATATTTACTTAAATTTTAACTATATATCAGGGAAAACTCGATGGGAAAACTATTTTGCGGTAATGTGAGCAAATATTGAGGATATAGTGTATTCCTACCCCTCATGGTTTTCAGGAAATTAAAGTTGTTCTGTACAAGTATAATAAATATTACCTTTTACACTAAACCAACACCAACACTAATCATTTCCGACACATACTTGCTATAACTTTATTTGTATCATGGTTTTACTAATATATTTTAGTCAAATTTAATTTAGATTGATTTTAATTAAAATAATTAAATGCACATTCGGTATGATTAAGCTATTAATTTATTTACCCCTCTGGACCAGACGTCCAGTGTATTCTATTTTATCATACTTTAAGTCAGAAGCGCTAAGAGTCCCAGATTTGATTCCCAATACCTTCAAAATATTTTTCAAAGTTTAAATTAGGGATTCCCCTTTCATAATATGAACTAACGACGGTTGAAGGACTAGATGCCTTGTATACTCTAGATTTAAGCTGGTTTGTAAATCATGTGCAGGTATTATTAGTAGTTTTCAAGGTACATACAAAAAGTAGTTTTAATAATAATATGACAGTAGTTTTTGTGATCTCCATAAACAAATTAACCACGCAATACTGTGTGTTTTAATTAAAACCATTATATAAGAGCCTTATATAATATAAGTGTGTCAGAAGCTATAAGACTAAACCTACTAACCCAACAATATTTGTTATATTTAAACTAAACCAGCCAGTCTTTAGAGCGAAAGCCACTTAGTATGAGTTTAGACATTTATTTGCAGCTAGAGGAAAGTTATGATATTTACAAACGTTTACATTTAAAATTCTCTTTATATATATGTGGGAGAAAGATATATATATCTTTCTCCCACATTTCAGTGAAACTCTCCAGCCAATTAGATATTGTATGTCCAGTAACAGGCCCCCCCCCCTCCTCTTCATGCCCTCTTCCTCCCAGTTTCCTATGCTTAATGAGTTTCTCTTTATGCCTCAATAAATACAATTGATACCAACGATACCTGCCCACTCCTACATACTTTTCATTTGAATGCCCATTATTATTTTCATGGGGGACGTTAACAAGCGTTCATGGTCCTTTTTACATCATATACTTTATTGGTGGCTTGTGAAAGATATTTCTTACAGTTCACAGGTAGATTCCCATAAATAATTAACAAAACGTCCACAGTACACACAAAGATAATAGGTGCATTTGCTATGGGTGCTAAATGGGTATTTGGAGAGTAGTCGAGTGTTGGTAGCTGACAGAGGGACATAAAAAAACAACGGCGAACGAACTTAACAAATTTGTAACAATACAATCACTAATTAGATCCAATTAGACCTTCTATTTGGCAATCAAAAATTAGTTTAGAACAAACTATGCCTTAAAATATGAGTGAGGAATGACTCTGAGGACAGGACGAATCCAGGATAGCTATCTCAGTGGTTGGACAATAACGCGGTAAAACAAGAGTCCTGGTTCCGAATCCCGTGTTTATGTTACTTTTTCAATTCACCGATAAAACATATTTAGATAAATAGATATAAATACGAAAGCAAGACTATTTTCACGTTTCACATCAACACGACATAAGATTACATCAGGTGAAATAAAAATAAAATAGAAAGACAATTTTCAATCTGCATTCTATAATGTTAATTTTACAGTAAAATATTGTTTATGAAAGATAAAATACGTTAAAAAAAATTTTAATTTAAGCTTTACTATTATTCTTATGTATTGTAAAACAAACTATTATGACTCGTCAATTAAAATTTAATGACTTTACCAGTTATATAGGGAAACAAATTAATAAACACTCCAGTGCAAACGGAATCAAGGCGAACATTTTGAAAAACTCTTTAAAAAAATTGTAGAGGTACATATATTTATTTCTTACAGATCGTGAGTATAATATTGTTTTCATCAGATTAGTAGGATTAGAACCGGGATTTGAACCTTGTTTCATATCACTATCAGATATATTAGAAACATAAAGTATCAATAAAAAAATACCGGCAATTGTGCGTTCAAACTATCGTCATTTCACTACGCACGCAAAATTTCATACGTTATCCTTTTCCTTCAGTCCACGATAAATTATATTTTTTTTAGCACCGCGTCTTAGTACCTGTTTGGGTTGTCCGCCTAGGTACTAACTACACTAAAGTGTTAGGAAGGTTTAATTTAGAGGAAACGCACACGCATTTGCGTATAGATAGAGTGAAATACCATTTGGGAAAAAATATTCAGTGCACCCGACTTGGATCGAACCCCAATCTCCCCATATTGGGCAATCTAATCTAACACAAGATTAGCGCGTTAAGCCATGCGGCCGCCGATGCGGACGATAAATCATATTAAATAAATGAGTTTGAAATGAACGAGGTGAATCTTTTTCCAGAAGCAACATTTTCAAAGGTCAAGATAAAACATTTAAATAATAATTAAAGGTCCATGTGTTGAACGAATATTTAATATTAATTATAAAATGATTATTATATTACTTTCTCTTTCCCATTTTTTTATAAAGTGCCCTTTACTAGTGAACACTGATGAAAAATGCATGACAATATAAAATTAATGAAAGTAAAATGATAAATCGCCTGAAGATGAAACGTGTGTCAAATAGTAATCGTGTCAAAGAATAACTGCGAGATTTGTTTGAATTAAATAAAAGATAAGAAGTTTTTATGAAAAAATTAAAGTAAGATTC
This sequence comes from Timema douglasi, assembly GCA_901482245.1. Taxonomy (NCBI): domain Eukaryota; kingdom Metazoa; phylum Arthropoda; class Insecta; order Phasmatodea; family Timematidae; genus Timema; species Timema douglasi. The sequence goes on from CABEEJ010001436.1 coordinate 128,690, forward strand.
AAACGAAAGTCCTTCATGATAAGGCTAACTCCTTAAATAACTCTTTAAGTTTAGTGTTTTATGGTAAAACTACTACTAATACTAATATCAATATTAGTAACAAAGCTGATTAGGTTTTGTTTAATTTATTAAAAAATTATCACTTATAAGGAGAACCATTAAAAGATTCTTAAACATGATATTTTAATACAAATGATAAAATTGTATTGAAATAACATTATATTTTTTAATTCGGTAAGACTTACTTTGCATGGATCATACGTATTATAGCTGTCATCACTTTAAGATATAATTTGTTTGAAATATTGAACATAGAAGATCGTATATTAGACATATACTAATGGGATTTAAAGAGTTTAGACTAAAATTAGAAACCCAGTCAAAGTTACCCTGAAACTGATTGAGTACAGATATAACTTTAATTGCAAGTGTCTAATAGACAAACTATATAATAAATAAGTTTTCAAATTTATTGTTTTTTAACAAAGCATTTTTTACTAGATATAATCTTTAAAAAAATGGTGGCTTGATTATAATTAGCTCACTGCTTGAAGCTTTTACTCTTCATTGTAATGGCTCTTAATTAGTGATATAACGAACAATCGCTTTCCAATCACACTGCCCCTTCCCACAACCATAGCATGTGTGAACATCCCACAACATATCGTCAGGGTATATTAACTGTAATAATTATCAATACTGCATTCATAAATAGAGAGCAAGCCCATGTTCATTTAATCACACAGCTAGCCCTGCTGCATTCGTTTGGAGCAGGGGTCCCCAAACTTAAGGAGTGGTGGGCCAAATAAGGATATTGAAAATTATAGGCATATGTGTTTGAGTGATGAAGTAAATATATATAAAGTTAGAGTGTTTGGATCACAAGGAAGGGGTAGGCCATGTAAGACGTGGCTAAATGTGTTAGACGAATGTATGAAAAAGAGAAACAATGAGAGTTTTTAGAATAAAAGAGCATGCATGATTCGGTGTATGGATATTAATGAAGCGAAAGGGAGTACCTCTGCAAGAATAGAGAAATGGGGGAAAAGCTAATGACTATGTATTAAGTAAGGAGTTGTTATTTTTTGAGCTATGTATGTATGTATGTATGTATGTATGTATGTATGTATGTATGTATGTATGTATGCATGCATGTATGTATGTATGTATGTATGTAATGTATGTATGTATGTATGTATGCATGTATGTATGTATGTATGTATGTATGTATGTGTGTATGTACGTATGTATGTATGTATGTATGTATGTATGTATGTATGTGTGTATGTATGTATGTATGTTTGTATATATGTAAAAAGGTATGTATGTGTGTATGTATGTATGTATGTATGTATGTATATATGTATATATGTATGTATGTATATATATGTATGTATATATGTATGTATGTATATATGTATGTATGTATGTATATATGTATGTATATATGTATGTGTGTATGTATGTATGTATGTATGTATGTATGTATGCATGCATGCATGTATGTATGTATGTATATATGTATGTGTGTATGTATGTATGTATGTGTGTATGTATGTATGTATGTATGTATGTATTTATATATGTATGTATGTATGTATGTATGTATGTATGTATGCATGCATGCATGCATGTATGTATGTATATATGTATGTGTGTATGTATGTATGTATGTGTGTATGTATGTATGTATATATGTAAAAAGGTATGTATGTGTGTATGTATGTATGTATGTATGTATGTATATATGTATGTATGTATATATATGTATGTATATATGTATGTATATATATGTATGTATATATGTATGTATGTATGTATTAACCGAAAGTAATACAAAATCCCTATACACTTACATCCGGCAAACTATGATAATACGTACCATTAAATTGTGTTCATAATTTTGGTGTACAGTGCCGGAAGAGCAAAATGAGCAAGCATGCGTGTAGGCTACAACAGGTTTCAAGGAGTTAAGCGCGTGGCACTACAAACCTCCACACTTGGAGCACGGCAGCAGAACATACCACAATTAATATTAAACAACACAACAGTCAATTTAGAAATGAGAATACGTTATGAGGGTCATCATTAACAGTCCTACATCAAAGAAAGTGCTTGCCTTTTTTACATATGCAGTGCCAAGCGCCTAACTCCTATGCAACCTGTTGTACATTTGTTCTCCTGTACGCCGAAATTTTGAACACAATTTAATGGTATTAACAACGTTTTCCGAATGTAAAGGTATAGGGTTTTGTATTAATTTTAGTTTAAACAAACTATATGTGCTGTTTGGGCGTTGAGTTTCCAAACATCCTGTATATATTCGTCGATATCTGTTGTGCTCACCTCAGGACCTGATATTCATGGGTTCAAATCCAGCCAAGGTCAACAAATTTTTCTTGAGCGATAAAAATCCGTAGCACAACTTTGTTCGGAGTGGAATTAAAACCGTTAATCCCATGTTGATTGTGGCATATAAAAGAACCTTGGAAGTTATATGAAAATACCTTTCCGGTAATGATGCCAGACCCTTTCACCCTTGCTCATATAAATTCAGTGTTAAAGGTAACAAGGCATGACCATACCTCCTGATATCCTCTAGTACATGTGATTTCTACCAGATGGTACAGGCAGCACTAACCAGCCTCGAAAGACTGAGTGCATATCCAGCTTCAGATGGACATAAATCACATCAAACCAACCTCAGGGTTGTTGACTTAAGCAAAAAATATATATAAACATGTTACAACCAAAATTAAACATGATAAGTGTAAGCTTTGCAGACAACATACGAGTACAGCCCCTACTCCCCAAATATGAAATATTCCTCAGCCCCTCCAGTTAACCACCACTTTATGAAACGTTCCTCAGCCCCTCCAGTCAACCACCACTTTATGAAACGTTCCTCAGCCCCTCCAGTCAACCACCACTTTATGAAACGCAGCTTGTGAATTCTGAGGAACTGCACACCACGGTATAGTTGTTTTTATTACGCGTTTCCAATACTGCCATCGGCCGCACATTAAGGTACGTGTGTAGGTATTTTGTGTACTGCATACAGGATCATCATAATTTTGGTATTCTTCATTGAATATTTTTTTTGCACGCGTTCTCAGGCCACGGGACGTAGTTTGTTGACACTTGGCTTAGAGAGAATTCCGGGTGATGTTGTTACTAAACGGGGAAAAAAGCCACTGCCGTTAGGACACACTGTGTGGACTGGAGACCATGTGTGTTCCACTTTATAGGCTTTTTTTTACATGCACACTACTAATTAATCGTGTTGCGGGTTCAAAAAAGAAAGCTTTATAATGTACTATATTAATAAGACAATACACAGACACCAGCAGAGTGCGTATGAAGCGAGTTTTTTTACTCTCTCATATCGAGAGAAAGTATTGTAATCATGGAAATTTTCAAATTCGAAATTATGATGAATTTTTACGTTTTATGTGTGGCCGAACCCAAAAAAGTTAATTTTACAGTTATATCTGTCTGTCTGTCTGTCCCTGGCCACAGATTTGAAACAATTTGATGGGTTTTATTTAAACTTGATATTTAGATGTTAGAGGGAAATAACCCGTTATACCACTATTCGACCAATAGCGCTGTAATCGCAAGTCTCTTGAAGTACATGCTTCCCGCTTCATAGCGAGGTGAAATATTGTAGTTCAGACACTGCGCGAAATGATACGAGCTCATGCGATGCTTTAATAACATGAACCGCATGCAAATGCTTCGGGGCCCTATTACACATGGATTGCGTTACTGATGGTCAACACATAATGAAACCAGGGATGAATAATAATATTATAGATATCACCTTCGATACCCTGGACATAAACTATTTTTGAAGTGTGTAGATACCTTATAATCTAACTCATTAGTTTATGACGTTTAATTAATATTTTCATTCGCCGAGATGATTTTTTATTTTATTAGTTTAAAAATCCCACTACTACTAACATGCTATAAAATTTCATCGAACATAATTTTAACGATAGTGAAGCTATGTGTAAAAAAAATTTATTGGGAATTATAAATGTAGATTTCGACGAAATAGATCAATAAAGAATCAGCTTTTTACTAATCGGCAAATATTAAAAAGAAATGTGGGAATACAACACGGGTTTATTCATCAATTATAATTAAATTTTAAAAAGACCTATGATTAAATTTTAAAAAAATTATATGGAATTTTAGTTGAGTTTTGAATATAAAAAAAACTCGTCAAGCTTCTAAAATATGTTTGACTAAAACGCATGGCATTGTACGAGTTGCATGTAACGTATGATATACTTTTGAAATTCATAATGATTTTAAACAAGGAGATGCACTTTCCCCATTACTTTTGAATATAGCCCTATATTATGGTAGTAAGGTGATGCAAGGGAAGGGTTGAGATTAAACGGTAAAATGCAGCTATTAGGATACGCAGATGATCTAGCTTTGTTGGGCAATAGTAAGGAAGTTATTGCAGAAAACGCAGACATTTTATTAGAGACTAGTAAGTAAATAGGTTTATAAGTGAACTTTGAAAAAAATTAGGTACTGTATGATCAAACAGAGAACACAGAATGGGGACTATAATTTAGAAATTACTTCGAGCAGCATATCATTTGACAAGGTTAATAAGCTTAGATATCAAGGAACAATTTTAATTATCAACAACGACATTTGAGTGGAGGAAAATAATACTCTCGGTAAATGCATGCTATTAATTATTCCTTAGTAAGTTGTTGACCTCTCGCCTGCTGTCAAGGAATGTAAAATTCAAAATATACAAAGCCATAATTTTACCAGTTTTTCTTTAAGCGTGTTAAAACGTGGTATCTTACCTTACGTGATTAAAAAACTATTTAAGGTGTTTGAAAACAAGAGGAAGATATTTGGTCCAAAAATGTATGAGGCTACTAGGGTGTGGAGGAGGTTACATAATGATGAGTTACATACCCTCTACTCTTCACAAGGTATTGTAAGGGAAATCAAGTATCGTAGATTACGTTAGGCAGGGTCATGCAGCGGGAATGGGAGAGTCTAGAATTATGTTCTAACTTCAAGATATTGTCTGGCAAACCCAATGGAAATATACCATTGGGAGGACCTAGACGCATAAGGGAGGATAACATTAGAAATGGCATTAAAGAAATTGGGTGTTATGAGTTTGACTGGATAGAACTAGCTCAAGATAGAGATAGGGTGTCATGGGGTGGAATAAATAGAATTAGCTCCAGAGAGGGATCGGGCGTACTTTTTTGTAAGTGTGGCAATGGACTTTCGAGTTTTTAGTATCTTGCTTAGAATAATTAAATAAACATTATTTTAAAACATACAGTCAAACTAAGTCCATTTATTTGGTCAAAAACTATGTTTGGAACAGCTTACACAAATTATTATAGGGGTCTAATACCAAATAATATTTTGGTATAACATTTTAGAAAACATTATAAAAAAAAGTTGAAAGTAAGGAGTAATTATAATTGAAAGTTAAGTCTTAGATAAATTGCTCTATAAATATATAAAAAATTAGATTTATAGATTAAACAGTTGCTAAATTGGTAGATGTATTAAGTGAAATTACAATTCGAAATATATAATTTAAATATACTTCTGGTGAAAAAACGTATTGTCAGATATTAACATTTATTATACAATTATAGTGCATCATCAACTAGACCATGAGCGAGTTTATGAAAAGTCTACAACATAGGTTGACACGTTAAAAATATTAATACAAAAACTTTTAAGAAAAAATATAGTATGTTACAAAACATTGCTTTATGTACAAATATGTTGTGGAATAAAAGAATAAAATTTGAGGTTAATATCTACCAAACAAATTTAATGAAGTAATTAAATTAATGATGTGGAATAATCTAAGTCTGATCTGTTTCCTTGTTCCAATACTCCTTTTTGAATCCAGCACTGGAAGGTTGCTGGATTACTTCATTATGACATGTTTCGGTACTATGTAACCAGAATCATGGATACTGCTAGTGAAATTAAAGAAGCACGAAGATAAATTAAAACGAAAGTTATAAAATAAGTCTTGTGAATTACCGTTAAACATTTATAAATTAGTGAAGAGAAAATTACTAAACAAACAAACTTACTTGAGTCATTGTGACAACTCGATGTGTTATTACGACGGCCTAGGTGCCTAAGTTTTCCCAATGGTGCATAGTAAACATGAATAATCTAATATAATTAACTATGTAAATATTATAATTTAAATATTTGCTCTTAAATTTACATGATTACTTTATAGCCTAGTGTAATCATATTCCATGATATAGAACTAATAAAATTGTGAACTATTACAGGTCCACTAATTTATTATATAACCCTTTTTATGAAAATAATTATTAGAATATTGCAGTATACAATATCCTTTGATTAAGAGTAAATTTAACTAAGCCCCTTAAGCAATTATTAAAGTTACAAAAAATAAATTAGTAAATATTTTGTAAAAATGGTATATCATTATGAAATAAAGTATTAAACTTGATTGAGTTATTGAACGTTAGAAAATTTGGCACTCCTTAGTTAGAAATAAATTTGCAAAGTTCGAGGAGAAAATGAGAAAAAGAAGAACGAGTAAAAAAATTCCGCAACAGCACCCTTTATCATGTAAAGCTGTAATTTTATTATTAGTCCTAACTTAAAAATGAAATGAAATAAAATTATGTATGATAAATAATATAATTTAGGTTCACGTTTTAAACACATTTCTTCTCTAAATTTACGTACAAACATTTATTTAAATTAACAAATTTGAATCTTAAAATATGCGTTAGTGTGTGCTAGTGTGTTTAATCTACTAGCCACTAGTGACTTAGCTAGCTAACCTAAAACATGACAGAGAATAAATAATTTTAAATAATTGCACCAAAGACCACCAGGAGAGTAGGATATGGGGATGAATTAGCCTCTTTTAAAATACTATATACAAGGAAAAATGATTGACAGGTGTACGTTTGCGTCATCGTCTTTGATTCGGAAGTCTAGGGGTTGGATCCCCGACTGGGTGCACTGGGGGGTGATAAAGTAGGTGATATTTCTGGATATTAATGAGACTTAATTAGCATCCCAATTTGGATTAGTTGTAGCTATCACCGGTGGACGCAAGACTATATAGCTCAGCCTCATCTTGTTTGATGTGCAGATGAAGGAGAAGTCTGGGTTCAGATTCCAGAGGGGTGTATCGAAGTAGTTTTCCTAAATATTACCCTACTCCTACTCCACTCAAATTTGATTACTACCCTAATAGTAAATAAATGGGAAAACTATATCTCTTGTAGGGTGAGGAGTATGAGAAAAAAACTGATTGCAATAAAATATGTTATTTGTATCAATTGAATACATTTTTTGATTACTATATAACGTCACGGGAAATAAATAAAGTAAATTTTTCTTTGATTAAAATAAGTTTAAATAAACAGGTTTTGAAAACTACAAAAAGATTCATCATTAATTTACAATGACTTTGGTATCTTTTTAAATACTAATTAAAAATATGCGTCTCGTTTATTAGTTAAAAAATTAAGTAGAACAATTACCTAACCTGATCAATAATACTTTTTTTTAAAAACAAAACTAAGCTATTGTAATTAACTAACGATTAGTAAGTGAAATCAGTTATTACGTAAAGTAAAGACTGCTTGTAGGTTTGAGCAAGGTTTGGTTTGTTTTTTAACCAAGAATAAACAACCAAACAAACCATGTATGGTACATTAATCAACTAACAAGAATCTGTTTAATAAAAATCATCACCACATTAATTTGAGAAGATTATAAAGAACATTGCAACTGTTTTCTAAGAAAAACACAATCTGTGAGTTTTAACAAGATAAAAAAAATTGTTTCCTTTTCTTTCATATAAAAAAATTGTCTAGGGAAAAACTAACCAATGGAAACATTTATCATAGAAATATATAACGCAAAGCAATTTTCGGGGAACGATAATTCATTTTAAATAACTCGTTCGAATGAGATTTACAATTTAGATATCAGAATTAATTTCCAAAACCAATATTGCGAGGGGAAAAAACCAATAATTGGTTAGTCACGACAAGTAACGAAAATTCAGCCACGCAAACGTGTTAGAGAAATGGTAAAGTTGAAATGGAAATAGACGTAGATTATGAATTGATTGCAGAGAATTTGCTATGTATTGGAGATAGGAAACTTTTGCACCAAGCTAGAGGTGTCTGGAAAATAAAATGAGCCAGTCAAAGAAAACAGGAGTGAGGATATCATGTATTTTGATATTATTTTTCCTTTAAATAACTTTTTCATTGACTACCAGCTGATGGGCTGGATAGTATTCATATTACTTCAATTGGGTTTGCACTGCTCATAACTTAGAAAATAAAGTACTGACATTTTTATTGAATTTGAAAGCTGAGTTAAGGTCCACCTTTTTACAGTGTATTTTTATAAAACAAAAGGTGACATGGCGGTCTAGGGGTAAGGTGACATACTTCTGTGCTGGACTGCCTATAATGGGGAGATCGGGGTTCAAATCCCGGTCGGGTGTACTGAGAGTTTTTTTTTTACAAAATTGTTTTTCCAATCTCCCCCATGCAAATACGAGTACACTTCCTCTAAGTTCAACATTCTCTCTCCCTAAGATTTTGCGTAAATTGTACAAAGGCGTATAACCCAAAATGATAGTTAGACAAAGTGCTAATTTTTTTTTTTTTTTACAGATTCTAGAATAAACACAACACTCTCCCATTATACCTGCCACTAAATCATTACTGTGAAAAGGGTGGCTTCAATTTCGCCAAAGATAACGTATTTGGTTGTTGCCGAGATTTGAACCCAGGATCCATAGCTTAGAATGATGCTGACTAAGCTACGGTATCAGATAACAGCGCGTTTAGCTGTCGAGTCTGATACTCTAGGAGGTCAAGATTAGAGTTTGAGTCCAGGCTAGGTAAGCTCGTGATGACTTTTCCACAACATAAGTTTCCAATATTTCCTCTAGACGAGTGATTATTCATTTCATACTACCCTTTCTAAATCCTAGTTCATTAGAGAAAGTCGTTAATAGGCTTGATGTAAAATGTGTCGATAAAAACAGGTATTGAAATATTTAAATTTGTTTTTTTAAACCAGTTAAAATGTGTAGTTAAGCGTCAATTATGTTTTGTGATAAGGGCTATCAGCTTACACGATATATTCTAACTAAAAAGCACAGAAGGGTGGAACATTCTAGATATGTGCTATTATTCCCCAAGTGAACATGGTCGGGATCGAACCTCCGCCCTGTTAAGTCTGGGTCAGGAGTGTTTGCAGCTGTACCAAACCTCTCTGTGTCTGGTAAATCCCCCCTTAAAGGAAGTAACGATATTTTAGAACGTGAAATCTCACGTAGAGGTATCGGGACAAGCGCTTAAGAGCTAAAAACGCTAAATCTCATCGTTCTCTACCTAAACAGACACTCATGGCCAGTGTTCAAAACACGTATAATATCTTACACAAACATTCTACCCTTCAAAACCCTTCATCTCACAGGAAGTTGCAAGATATTCTATCAGTATAAAAAATGTTTTTTAAAAAAAACTTTGGCTGTCAGTTCTGAGTTGAGGTTTTATTAATAGACCACACAACACTTGTTCTGTATCAAGACCTTCAGACCATTAAAATGTTTGGCGCGTGATTGTTTTGACAGAGCGTGTCGCAACGGTGCGGTATACAAGTAACAGACAAGCTGGTTTGACATCCCTCGGTTCTGCACCTCGTCTTACTACCCGTTTGAGCTATTCGCTTATGTACTAATTACTCTAAATATTTCAAGGATTGGGAAAGTTTTGTTTGTAAGAAATGTACCCGAATTTGCTTGGAGGGAAAGAGGAAAACCATTTAGGAAAAACCACCCTTAATACACCCGTCCGGGATTAATTCCACTATCTCACCGTAATTCACAGTACAGTCTATTGCGATAGTGACACCTTAGACCATTCGACCACCCAAGCGGGTCGACGGTGTATAGTTAAAGCTCGAATCATGACTGGGTGTACCGAGGTATTCCTTAAATCTATATTTGTTCTGCCTCCTCCTTCAGCTCCCGGAATTTTCTTCTTTCCTTCAAGTCATCTAGTATTTGAATCCTCCTCCTTCCTAAGCTCCTCTTTCCCTCTACCTTGCCTTCTATGACGTCGTGCTACAATAACTAATCCAATGTTAAAAGTTAATAGAATGAATTTCAAGAAAACACACCGGCATTAGGATTGAAAATGTATATGGTAAAGAATCCCAAATAGAAATATAAGAAGTGGAGTCAGAAAAATAAAACTAATAGTCATCTCTAATAAAAAAAAGGGTAGAATAGTCAATATTTCACTTGGCTTGTACGCAATATTTTTATGGTATCCAATTTCATTCTTATTAGTGAAGATGGATCATGATTTTCTTACCTGGAACAAAAAAAAAAAGAAAAAAAAATTGGAACATATCTAGTTAAGTCAAATATTATTATTTAAAATTTTCAAAATATATATAGCTTTAAAAAAAATGAAATTGAATATCTTACATAAAGTCAAGAAAGAGTCACCCGGAGGGTAAAAGCAAATTGGACTGAATATTTGAGATGTTTCAAACAGATTGAAATCATAAGGCAAGATTCAAAAGCACGCAGGCTAAGCTTAGAAATATATCACACAAGAAAAAGATGTTATGACACAAAACCCTAAGGGAAATTATGATCCACTATTTGACATTTGAAACAATGGAACCGAATATAATTAAAGCTTACTTTAGACATACATGAATGTGGTCTTTTACTGGGATCACGATCAACTTAACTTTCACGCAACGTAACGTTCACTTAACGTTTACTTAAAAAACTAGTGTGTGATCAGGATTCACGTTAACTTAAAGTAACAACTCGAGCAAAACAGAGACAATGAATTTGGTCTGTAAAATGAAATGAAATAATTTACGTATAGTACGCGAGACGCGAACAAACTGTACTGAAGATGTCATCTGCATTCAATAAACAAATGAAGTACTAAATAGCCTCGTTGACTTTGCTTGCAAAGTGATTGGCTTTAGCTAGAACACGTGGTCCCTTCACTTAACGAGGAAGTTCTCCACTGCACAATTCTTAAATTAAGTGAACGTTAAGTTAGTTGCATCGTGATGTCTTCAATTTAAAAAACCAAATAGCATTTACTTTACATCAAGTGAAAGTAAATTGAACGTTAAATTGATTATGACCCCGGCATTAATACAGTCTTCTCAAAGTGTGAATACTTAGAAAAAGGACATATATATGGTTAATTTAATACTGTAGATTTGTGCTAAAAATACAATTTGAAGAAAATAATTAATTTCGATTTTCATAGCAATGATTTTGCTTAGCTTATCAAATATATATATTTCGATTATTTTTCTGGCCAATTTGAAAATCAATAGCTAATAAAATAACACAATTATTGACATTATTTTTAGTTTTAATATAATTTGTAATTTAGATTTGAAATTTAATTAACTTGTGTTGAATTCAAAATAAAAGTCAATCAGTTTAATCCACAATCATGAATCCTCACTTCTCCTTAGACAGATTCTCGGGTTTCGGTTTCATAATCTCCGGCAAGGGGCCCTCCAAGGGGATCGGTTTCGTAATATCAAATAAATCTTGATATTTGAAATGTATAAGTGGGAGTTGAAGAAATGGTAGGGGAAGGGGGTGGGCTCTACATTTACATAAAATAATACATTCAACTATTTATCTTTGTGGCAGATAGCTTATATTCGTTAGATTATTCTAAACAAACAAAACAATGTGAAATTTATTAATTTAAACTATGAGAAATGGGGAGGGGGAAGCTACAGCTAGAAATAACTTTTGAGATGAGGCTAGAAAATAAAATATGAAATACCGGTAGAAATAAATCTCCATATATCCAAATGAATATTATAATTTAAAAGTTCTCAAAATGGGTTGGAAAAGTGGGTTGATTGGTTAAAAACTTACAAAACTATTAGAAACAACCTCTTCTCAGTGTGATAGAAAACTAAAATTATGCATTTAGGCAAGGATACCATTCCAAATAACTATAAATATAAAAAAAAAAAGTTTATAATGAGAATCCAGGGTAAAAAGGGGAGTTTATACAAAAAATAAGTATGGTAGAAAGTCTAAATTTTGTATGCTGGTAAAAGTACGGCTTCAAATAACCAAATAAGTCTTAAATTTGAGATTTTGAAGTGGGAGTTATTGAAATGGGGAGGGGGAGGATAAAATTTCAAAACCAGGGATAAACTACTTTTATATGTGTTATAAAATTGGAATTCGTCAAGCAGAGATAGGGAACACCCAAATTAACTATAAGGTCTGAACATTTTAAATTTCAAAATTAGATTACAGGAACTAGGGAAGGAGAGGGTGGGGAAGAGGTTAGGGGTGTACATTAAGGGGGTAGAAAATTTAAATTTGTCAAGAATTTAGAGGGATCACTTCAAATAACCACAAAAACATTTTAAATATTAGTTATTTCTAAGGAAGCTGGTGATATAAGGGGTCTCAAATGTTTAAAACTAAAATACTAAACTACTTCTCAAAGTGATAGATGATTGACATAAGTCAGGCGGGTTTAAATACTAACTAAAAAAGTATTAAGCCATGAATTATTAGATTTAAAAATGAAGTCTTGGAAAATAGGGAGGAGTGGTCCCCTCATAATATTTACAAAGCTATAGGCAATTTTTGTAGATATAAAAGCTTGAAATATTGCCATGTAGTTTAATAATAAAACCGGTTTGAATCGCTAGACAGGGATACATTGCTCACGTTAATTCATTTAAAAAGTTTCTCATATAATGCCGCTATGTTCATGACAGATATTCAACAACTGTTGATATCACCAAGTGAAGGAAATTAAACTATATATTTATACTGGAGCTATACTTATTTATTTTGCCGAAAAATAATTTGATAAAAAAATTGCAAAAACATTGATATTTTCTCGCGTTTCCTACATTCTTGAACAAATGGAATTTCAAAATTGAAGTCCAGGAAACGGTAGCGCTTAAAATGTATACAACCAAAAGAGAATGTTCTTTACAATGTGGTTAGGGTGACATTTGGTAGCCATGTAAAATATCATATAAGATAATCAAATAAGTCTTTAAAATTCAAATTTGAATCGTAGAAGCTAAGGAAGGTGAGGGGGGCAGAGTGGTTTTGAAATGAGAGTAAATTGCCATAGTTCCAAAGAAAATATACTTTTATGAACGAAAAAAAATTAAATCTGCCAATTTGATAAAAGGACCATCCCACATAACCATAAAAGTTAGAAAGTTTGAAATTCAAAAATTTATTGCTGGGAAATGGGAGGGGCCTCTAATTTCCTAAGCTATAAAAACTCAATATGTTCTAAATGCAGGTACACATTAATTAAACCTCCATCATCTCTAACACAATAGCGTAATTAGTAATACAAAAGGGTTTAACTCGAACGAATATTAAGGCAGGGTACTAACAAAAATAACAAAATAGAATATATTATCGATGTTGACAGCAAAATAAAATTACTTTCTAAAAGACTATTTTTATAAAAATCGGACTGTAGTAAGACATTTGGAACACTAAATCTGTAAAGGCAGAGTTAAAAAGTATAAAGTACTAAAAGTAAATCAAAACACAATCTAAAGCCTATCTTAAAATGGGTATATTAGATTTACAAATACATAGCTATTTTCGTATATCTAGGAGCGACATCACAATTAAAATAAGCCAATTCAGTCGACATAACTTGGATAATAATGATGCTTCATATTAATATGTTTGTGTAAAAGAGTATATTATTTAATTTATGATCGTTGGTGAAATGTGATGCTCTTTTTTTCAAACATGATCGTGCTTAGGTAAAGTTTGCATTGTCATTGGAGTGCGACGGCCGCTTTGCGATTGCGCTCGTTTGCGCACTCAGATTGTAAACTAGGTAATATTTTATTTCTAAGATTTTTTATTTTCTATATCCCATAACTGGTTGGTGATTGCAATGGATAGCTTAGGATTGTACACGATAATTATGACAGCTGGATGTTCACCAATAAAGCAAGAATGCTATAGCGAAATACGTAAAAGCTAGATCTAGTATATTACGAAATCAAAGTAGCCAAAATATGAAATATATCAATGTCCAAATTTGTTTGACACATATTTTAATCAAATTTCTGTTAAATATTATTTTTATATTATTATTGTATTCATATTTTGATGATAGTAATCATTATTTTGGTGTCAAACCTATCCAAACTACATAATCAGAACCTTTTTCCTTTACTTTAGTAGATACTTTTTATACCAAACACTTAACAACTATAGCTGTGATTAAAACAATATTTGAGTATAGAGAAGAATAATTTTTTTTCGTATACTTTGTATTGTCAACAATTGTACTCACTTTACTAAACTCTTTTATTGTGATATATATAAAGAAAATCTGCAATTATTAATTGTATGAAAATATTGTTCTATTATAGTAAAATAATCTTATACTGAAAGAGTTTTCAGTGTAATTTTTAAAAATATTTATTTCTATTCCCCTTTACTAAAATTAATAGGTATTTAATTTTCCATACAGACGTGAGAAGGTGTAGGACAAGTGTAATTGGACAAAACATTATGAGCTTTTTGTTGTGTAATCCTAACGCGCGTTTAGGGAGATAAGCTTCATTTTCAGACTTGATTTTATTATAAACTGATTTAAAACAGATTTGTTAACTTTCATTGCACATTAATATAAAATAATAATACTGATACTTAATACCGTGTCTACTACCCTTTCGGGTTATACGCTTAAGTACTAATTATGCTAATAAGCTAGGATTTGAGAAGGTTGGATATAAAGGACGTAAACCCGCATTTGCGTGGAGGAAGTGTGGAAAGCCATTTAGGGAATCCAGTTCAACCAAGCGAGATTCGAACCTTGACCTCCCCGTCCTCAGCAGTCTAGCTCAACACTAAACTAGTGTGTTAGCTAACTATGACACTGAGGCGGTTATTAATATAAAATAATGTTGAATATAATCATTCCAGTGTTTAAAATAAGGGGGTATTGCCGATACCATATATACTTAGGAATCTCTTTTAAATGTATTTTCCATGCTTTTAACTTCTTTTTTAGTTTATAAAGTAGCACAATACTTGTATATTTTGTTTTTATTAATTTGACAACAAAATGTAAAAATAAATGCAACCTTTTCAACATAAGTATTTAATTTTAATTATTGACATTTTTTGTTCGTCGTGTCTTACTTCCCATTACAGCTATCCACGTATTTACTCTAAAGGACAAGGAATGAGGAAGGTAAAAGTTTGAGAAATGTGGCCGTATTTGCGTTGAAGAAGAATTATAAGCATATTAGGAAAAACACTCTCAGTACACCAAATCGGGATTTGAACATTGATATCCCAGTTATTTGCAATCCAGTTTAACGAAGAAGTGAATCCTAAGGAGTTATGACCGCAAAATCTGGTCACAAAATATTTAATAATTCATTTACACCTAATTTCATAGCTGAGGGAACTGCAGGTCTTATGGAGGAAATATTTATCATCTCTCTCTCTCTCTCTCTCTCTCTCTCTCTCTCTGTTACCGGTTGCCAAAACTTCAAGTTTTCGTTTGTTGGGTAGTGAGGGGGGAGGGTTTACTTGTAAATCCCTCATTATAAGCAATGCGGCATGCGGAGGTTGGGGGGTTCAATTGACAGGCAAACACATTTCCTCTCAGGTGTATAGTCTTTTCTAGAAACATTAACTATTTCCACAATCATATTTTTTTCAAGATTGAAGTTTATTAACGTTTCTCTATTCCTCGCGTAATTATGCTTAAACTATTTTATGTATAAAGTTCTTTTCCTCATAATATACAAACAATATGCAATGCCGCTTGAGTTACTGAACAAGTTCTGTCTTTACGAATTTAGGTGTAGACTCTTAACACCATTGCCCTTTCTTTACTACTTAATATGTTCCTCTTGGAATATAATTATTTGTAACAAGCTGGAGATTCTCTAATTTTTGCTATATTTCAACTGTTAACAATACACTATTATTCAAATAAATATATTAATATACAAATAAAACTATAATTCCACAACCTTACGGGGGAAAAAAAACAACACGCAACCAACATATAAACACAAAATCTTAAAGTGAGCAATAAAAAAACTTCTACACAGAGTACTAATAAAATATGTGTTGATTTAGCGAATGTTTTTGAGGTAGTTATTAGGAACACTAGACTCAGACTTCTGTAACTTTACAGCTGTGCTGGAGGAAGAAGCCCCAATTACTAGCAAAAACGACAGCCCAGCATTGCCAAATTTGATATACATTCGAAGGAAGAATGATCACGGAAAACAAAAGAATGACAAGGCTTTGCTCAATAATAAGCATGCAGTTCCCTCAGAAATGAAATTAGGTGTACAAGTGCATTTCCAAGACTCGTGCCATTTACGTTTAAACTGTAGAAGCACTGGCATTGTATATTTGGGTCCAACACTCTCAATTGGTTGAAAAGTTTTGGTCAATGAAAGGGGGGTGAGACGGGGTAAGGGATTACCGCTACCCGGACTATTGTACTCGGAAATGCGGCAGCTCTTAGCTTGTCTTTAACATGAGTAACATTTTGCAAGTGAGTTGTTTTAAAGAATTCTCACTTGGAAGCGCTGTTATCCCTGGATATTTTAAGTTCTACCTGACTCGAGGAGCGCAACCAATCTCCCGTAAGGCAACGCACAGTAGCCCCATGGCCTCTTTGGTGCTGACTGACAGCTTGTTTCAGAAACAGTTGGACAACTGTTGACCAACTGTTTCCCAGCAGTTGGGCAACATTTTGTCATGTTTCCTTTGTGTTTCACAGCGAGGGAAACATGTTTCCCGTGATCCATTTCAAATGGGCTACAAGAAACAATGTTGGCCGACATTTCCGACAACAAGCAACGTGGGCCGGTCTGACTCTGCTATTCACACCGAGGGTCGTATATAAGAACTTAACTAAGTGGATGATGTTATGTTGACACTAGCGTGGGTTTGCTTGCGTCATCATATGTTAAAAGGTGGAGCGATAGTGTGTGTTCGGGACCACACTATCAGTCCACTAAGCATTCATTATACGTTCTTGCATACCGCCCTGTGTACGTACATCTCCTTTTGTCATGTCGTGGTCAGCCGGAAAAATTCCGAAATTTATTGAAATATTTCATTCAAATACACTGTTGTGAGATGTGACAATTTAAGGACTGTAAAAATCGCGTAAAAACAGGATGTTTTAGTAAAATAATTGTACATTTTTTTGTTAATGTAAATGAACACGAACACACCACCGTTTTCTTCTTCTCTGTCTTCTTGAACAGCTCATAACTATATAAATTGCACAAGTATTAGCAGAATCCTCCTCAACAGACATCTTTCATTCAACTGAACTCTGTACGGGAAACAGATGTTTCATCATTGTAGTCTGGACAATATTTATTTAATGTTTGACAACAGTCTCTTTCCCATGTTGGGCAACAGTTGGGTAACAGTTGGGCATCAGTTGGGAATCAGTTGGGCAACAGTGTTTCCAAGTGCGTACTAAGCTAAAGGCCCGTCGGCTTGATTCCAAACCTCCTTCCTCGACGTTTCCTCACCGGTTGGCGATGGCAGAATTTCTCAACATCAAATAAAGATCAAACTCATTTGGTTTCATTTGAGCACAATTTTGTATTCAAGCTCACGAAGCATACTATTTATGCTGTATTCCGCTTGCCTTATGTACAAAACAGTACATTTAAAAAATCAAATATTCCATTCAACCATTTATGAGGAGAGATGTAGACTATACATTTTATACGGCTATGGCGTGTAAGTAGGCCTTTTAATTCAATATATAAAGTATGCGTATGTTTTAAGGGAATATATGATATATTACCACGATTCTTAAGGACTATGGGCTGACTACATTTAAAGCCATACAACAAATTATTTGTATTGTCCTTCAACCAAATAATCGAAAAAACTTAGCAAAAATGTTAGAATATTTCGTTTTAATTAATACTGGCGGTATTAACAATAATATTGCACGTCTGGGCTACGTCATTCGTAGCCCAGTTTGTTGAAATATTAGCCAGTGCTAATGAACCATTGCCCAAGGGATGCACGAATGTACTAATCATTCATCCTTTCCGTGGAGGCTCTTTCCATGTCCTGATGAAATGAAATGATGGTGAGTGTGAGTATGAGGGTGTGGAACCAGTGGAAACAGTTAAATCTAACTTAAGCCTAATTAACTAAACCTGGTGACCGCTGGTATAACTCCCCTTTCGGGAAAAATACTCAAGGTACCAGCCTGGAATTGAACCCGGGATCCCTAGGCTCGTAGCCAGTTGTACTGACCACTACAACACGGGGTCGGTTATACTGGGGATTAAAATATTGTATTGTCATCATTTTTTCTGGTTTTGTATATGCTAATTTTACGTAGTTACATTTTAACAATCTATATTAAATTATATAGACATCCATATTTTCAAATGTAGTGTGTGACACATAGATACTCATATGAACTTGTGTTATTTATGTAGAATATTTGATCAACATGCTTTTGAAAATAGTTTTATTGAGTCATCCAATTATACAAACATATAATTAGATCATAATTAAAACTAATCAATAAAAAGTATATATAGCATTGGCGAGTAGAATTAATCTCATAAGAGGAGCCATTTTACATATGTGAGGTAATAACTATATTATTAATCAATTTCCACCACACGATGGTATAGTGATTAAAATGAGCACAGTTTTTAAAGTGAACATAATTACAAAACTATATTTAAAATAAGGGACGGATGGATATTTAGATAAGTATATAACGAGCCCTCATTATTGGTCCCGTGGTTTAAGACGTCAGGCTCGTAATATAATGGATTTCCTATGACGGGAAGTTCGAGGTTCGAATATCAGCAGAGTGGAATAGAGAAGCTGTCGTCCAACGTGGTGTTGGTTATCACTGAGGTTTTCCCACCCCATTAACCTGATGTGTGAGAACTTTATCTCAAATACCATCCCCTCCATCCCTAGCCCATACGTTATGTTGAAAATAATAATAATAATCATCAAACATATTAACATAAAAATAACACTTTAAAAGACGGTAGGAATATATTAGCAAGAAATTGCATATGTTTTATCCGGAAGATCCAGGTTAAATATCAGATTGGGTGCACTGTGGATTTTTTCCCCCCATTGATGTGATTTACTATCCTCTAGTAATATTAATACAAGAAAATTTCTTTGGAATTCTCCTTCCTTATTCTGTATACTTAAATTCAATTACTCTCAGTCACTGATAACTATTACGTAATAGATGTGTATTAATTAAAAAACGTGTATACATATTAAAATCAAATTTGATACTCACCTTCAACGGGGAGGGGCAATAAAATAATCTGGTGATATTTATGGGGAGAGCTTGATTGATGAAGATTTATAAGAAAGTGAACATATTAAAGATACTTTAGTCTTCAACCTTGCGATAAAATCTCTCGTTAGATAATAAAAAGCAATCGCCCTAGGGGAGAATAAAAATTCTCATCAATCTGAAAGTCGCGGGGGCGTAAAAATTGTTGATGTGGAAGATAGAGACGTAAGGCTTCGGTTTGTAAAGGGGTTCACAAATCGTGGGTCACGAGACAAGTACAGTCCGCGCAGAAGCAAAGCCCCCTCCAGAGAAAGTATTATAACTAGGATGCTCTAGCAGCATTGACTGTCCTGTGTTTGTCCTTTATGTTTTATCATTTATATGTTCCTCTCTATGTGTCCTATCATTCTTTACAATTTTGTGATTTGTTTTTGGTTTCCTCTTTTAGGAAGTTGCGTTGCGCGTTTCACACTCCTCCCTGATGAGTTCCGATAGAATGAAACCTAGGTCGGGGGATTGGGCGGTGACGATCGATTTTCATTGGGAGGCAACAATTACCTCTTTGTCCAATGGCAGCAATGTAAAGTGTAAACTGTGTTCTTCTTTTCATTGTAAAAGCCTTATTACTCGCCCCTTCTATATGTTTATATCCACCTTTCCTATACCTTCTTCCAAATATAATACAATTACCCCATAAAGCAAAAAGAGCTTTTTCTTATAGAGATATATTATATATAAGTCTAGATATATATATATATATATATATATGTGTGTGTGGACTTCAGCTTAAAGAAGTGTGACGGACAGTTGAGTACAGTACCGTCAAAGATATAACAATCTAAATGTAATCATTACTTTTAACGCATTTTTAGAAGCAAGAGGGTATGGATTTAAAAAAATATATAGTGGAAAGAGGATGGCGAATTATAATATGGAGAGATAATTCCTGATTATATTGGTTAGGAAAAAGTCTCGGATTTCTAGGTTTAGCTTGATTCCCAAGTTCATGTTGATCCATGATGAATTGTAACGCAAACTTAAACTGATGGCTATTTTTTTCCTGGCCGTACACTTTAAAGATTCAATATGATTGACGTTAACATTAAAGAGCCATTGTGATTAACGTTAAGATTGTAGAAATAGATTCAAAAGATTCTAATCCCGACTGGGTGGATAGAGGGCTGATTTTATGTATTAAACTTTTTTCGTCATGTTACCAGACGGATTCCAGTGTATTTACCCTCTTAATTCCGTGCCTCATCCCTGGATACTTATTTAGATTAAGTCGTTAATAAGCACTCTGTTTAAAGTATAGGTTAATATAAATAAATATAATAAGCAAAGACCGACCTCTTGGTATAAATGTCAGCACCCCTTGCTAGTGATCAAGAGGCCTCGGGTTCGATTCCTGGTGGTACCTTATGTATTTTTTCCACTAAGGGGAATTGTTTCTTTGGTCATTATGGTCTGGTTAATTGGACTTACCTTAGGTTTAAGATTTCCACTGGTTTCATACCTTTATAGCCAAATCAATATCATTACATCATATCATTGCTAATGTTACTTGTATATAACTTGAAAGGTATACCCCGGGCGGTTCCCACAAAGCGGCTAAAAATCTACATACTCGGCGACTGAACTAGATACTGCACCTCTCAACGTCAAATATTCCATCCGCTGTATATATCTATACATAGATGTATCGTATGGCATATTTGACGGTGAGAGGTGAAGTATCTAGTTCAGTCGCCGAGTATGTAGATTTTTAGCCGCTTTGTGGGAACAGAACGTTGCCCAAAGTATACCTTTGAGGTTGAATAAATGTAATACCCGCAATAAGATGAGAAGTTATTAATGTTTTTTTGTTTTTGTTATATATATATATATATATATGTGAAGTCTGTCAAGACCCTTATACGTTTAGATATATAGATATAAAAAACAAAATTAATCAAAGATTAAAAGTGAAGATTTTAACAGCGGTCGTAGAAATATTTGATAAAAGTGTGGGGGGACCTGGTGGTCTATGGGTAAGGTATCAGACTTCTGTACTGGGGTCAGGGGTTCAATCCTCGGTCCCTGTATAGATTTATCTGATTGCCAAACCCTTCCTTCACCTCTGACAAGACGTGTATTAACCACAACTTGTGAATGTGGGGAATGCTGGGCCTCCATCGTGGTTCGAATTCCACGTTAAACTGTAGGTCCTCCATTTCATCTCACAATCGCTCTACCATCATACATTAGAGTAAGTGCGTATAACCCGAACGGTAAATAAGCCGCGGTGGTAATAATAATAATAATAATAATAATAATAATAATAATGGTAAAAGTGTAAGAAGCACCAGAACAGAGAGGGTGTGAAGGAATCTGTCTCGTTTGAAATTCCTCGTTATAGACATACATACCTTCAATAACATCACCTAGTAAATTCCCCAGGACGTAATTGCCCAGATGTCCAAAATAAGCTCACGTCCAAAGTTGGGAGGGTGGTTAGACAACTTGAGAAACTCCTCTGATTGGAGTTTGATCTTTACAATTTATCCACTGTCAAATTTTAAATCCTCTCTCGAGACAAATTAAATTCATGGGTTCTAGATATATCCTTGACAGTTATTTGATGTGAGAGAGAAGGGATAAGGATAAATGTGAAACACAGTACAAACTAAATTTTGACATAATGACATAGAGGCGAATAAAAGAAAAATGGAAGGAAATGAGTGCAAAGATGTATTCTTAAATGAAAAGTAGGGTCTACAAATTATTATTAATAGAATAAAAACATTACATCCATATTAATATTTAATATTAATAGGTATGAGCAAATATCAATTTTAAATACGAAGTGAAGTCAAAGAGAAGCTTGAAATACGCGAAGGAAAGTCGAAGCATAAATAGAAGATAAGGTATTTTTTGTTGTTGTGGTCACCTAGCACTTCTTTTAATTTTTAATCTATCCATCAAGTGAATCAAAGTAATAGTAATGACAAGCCAAAGAACACTAAGCTATTATTTTTAATATGACATATCCGAATTTGTCTATTCTTAATTATTTAACATCATGTATAAGGTGTAATATTTACACCGATTAGGTTAGATTGATATTATAATTCAAAATCTAATCTTTGGGATTTTACTTGATATAGTACAGTATATTTAATTAATTTAATATGAATTTTTAAAGTTGAAATACTCGACTATTTGAGAGGGTATTATCATTTATATAAAATACGTATTAAATTACCGTGTGTATTTTTTTCTTTATTTATTTATTTACTATTATTTAAGCCTATCCTCGCCAGGGAACTTGTCCTCCTTTAAAATTATAAAATAACCTCATTATTCATTTAAAACTAACCATAATATAATTAAATGAAATGATGGACTAATATAGAGATATATAAAATAAATTAGAATCGTGATCTCCCAAAAAACATCATGGTTCATCAAGTTATGCCACCATAAATGGTTATTTTCATTAAATGTCACTCCTGTGTAGGCGATATTTAGATATGTATTATGCGTTTTATATTTTTAGATTTTTCCATATGCTTCTATAAAATTAAAACGGTATATTATATAAAACAATTAGTTTGTATTGGTTTAGCATTTTTGACGAGCACCACCTCCCCCTCCCCCCACTTTTCATCCATTACCCAAACCCATATTTTTTATAACCTGACCTTTCAACTTTAGATTATTTTGGGTTAAACTCTTACCAATTTCCCAAGTTTAAATTATCTTCAGTACTAAAAGGTAGATTTTCAAATAGTTTTTGAAAGATTTTAAGATACTGCTACTACCTCCAGACCATTTCAGTTCCCACATTCCCACTTTGAAATTTTAAGACTTAGTTTGTTATCTGATATGGTTCTTTCACGTAGCTACTTAATTTAAATTTTCACCAACACCAAAAATGTTTTACATTATTTGTATCAATTTATAGCTCTTACGTTTAACCCGTTTTACAATTCTGAAATTACATTTATTCAGACATCACTCGGTTTTCCGGGTGGATATATTTACTTACTTGCCAAATTTAAATTTTATTTTCACAGATAAGTTGTTTTTTTTCTATTGGCCTGGAAATTTTTGAGGCCCCATTTCTTGGCACCGATGTTGAAATTTCATATTTTGAGTATTTTTAGATGTTTCTTCACCTAGGGTGGTCTTCCTAACTGCTTGCAAATATTTAAATTTTCTGCAGCACTTAAAAACATTTCTTATATTAGTTTTTGAAATTCTTAACTTTCCTACAACCAAGAAAGTAACACCAATAATTTAGTAAAATGTTATCAATGTTGATTGGAAATAAGATATTGTTTATTTCCAATAATGTCTGTCATTTCTACCGTGTTTAAAACTAAGTCTATTAAATGAAGTTTGCCAAGAAAAACAAATAAATACAATTATGTAAGCCCTATATTGAAAAAATTATTAAATACCCATTTTGAACCAAATATTTAGAACCATTTTTAAAATATTTCATCTTTTGTTAAATACACACCCCAGCTTTAGAGTTTAAAAAAAAAGTTAGTTATTTTCCAAAAATTTGCAATTCAAAAAACTCAACCATTAATAAAATACCCTTAATTTGAGTCTTAGAGTTGAAATAAAAAAAACTCTCCGAAGTATACCATATAATATATAAATATAAAGTTTGAACGTTGGAATTAAATTCATCAAACCGTTTCAGATATTTGGTCAAGGACAAAAATACATGTGGCGAATCGGCAATAAAAGTGTGGTTAATTTGAGTTTGCCATTTCTCACAGTAAAATAAACTTTTTTCCCGATGGCTTGTGATGATTGTAGCTTGATATTTGATGCATATCATTGGAAGCATTCAGCTTTTTGAATGTCACTGACGCAAAACCGCCATCATAACATCCCCTCCACTCGATTTACCAACAAACACTTCGTTTCATCTCTGCATTCGAACCAATAGTTTGTCAAATTTCGCACTAAATTGTCTTACATTTTCAATCCAAACAATTTTCATCTTTTGTGTCGTGCTATTTTAATTGTTCGGCTAAGCAATATATTTTCTCAATTTTTACAGTGTGTGGTGAATCTCTCTTCTCATTCACCACACCTGTGGCTACAGTGAAAAAGATGTTGCCCCTCCTCTTCTTTAGATGATATAGTAATATTATTCAACAACTTACAATAACATTATTTATCCTTGAACTATGACATTTATCGTATATGAATATCAACGCTCTATTAAAATTATTCTGAATTTAATTAACTCTAATTTATAATATATATGAGTCATGAATTATATTTAAATTACAAACCCCTCTTATTTAAATAGGTGAAATCGAACTGATATTATATAATGAATCTCCATTCTAATTAACAAAAAAGCTGGAAAATGATATAATGTATTTCAAATGGACGTACACAGTTTATGGTGGTGTAAAGAGCTTTTACAATATCATTGGTGGGTATTAATGAACTATTATTCTTGGATAATTAATATAATATATATTATTTAGCTAGAGCTGTCTGGGACCGTAATACTTCAACATATTTTGTGCAAAACATTGTTCATGATTTCCCCAATGACTTAGCTATATTTTAATCACAATTTATGTCAATAAATACCGATTGGAGGCTTTTTTTCACGAAAAGTGATAAATCAAAAATTGTAACCGGTCATATGACGATGTGTCTCCTAGGATTGTTAACATTTAATTTTTCCGCTATAAGGATATTTTAATTTAACATTTTTATTACATGTCTGACACCTTAGCTCAGTTGGTAGCGTATGTCTACTGGACTAAAGGTCCCAGGTTTGAGTCCCAGCATGGATTAAAAATTTATCATTTATGAAAATATAGGTTTACACTTTCACATTGATAAATTAACAGCTGAGGACTGAGTGTGGTACCTGTCCTAGTCTTAATATATATCATTAGACATATGAAGCTACGACAGGCCTAGCCAGCCGGTAGTGGAAAATATAGTGCTTGAATAAAAAACTGACCCAGGCCACAGACTGGAAACTGTAATAGATAAAAAATGTGTTAAAGGCAATGGCAAACTATAGTCAAATTTTCATTGGAAGAACAGTTTAGAAAATACAGTCAGCATTGATAACATTTTACTGTATATTTAGAATATTATTTTATAAATAATAATAATTAACACCGAGTCTTACTACCCGTTCGGTTTATACGCTTTAAGTACTAATTACGCTAATGGATTAGGAATTGGGAAGGGTGACTTAGAGGGAATGAACCCACATTTGCGTGGAGGGAGAGTGGAAAACCATTTAGGAAACCCCCACCCCCAGTTCACCCGACCGAGTTTCGAACCTCGATCTCCCCGTCCTCAGCAGTCGAGCTCAACACGACAAGCGCGTTAGCCAACTACGCCACCGAGGCGGGTATATTTTATAGACACCCTCTCAAAATTAACAGCTGTAGATCACAAGACTTGTCATATGAACATATTAACATTATTTTAGTAACTTTAGTAACTGTTAAATACTGTTCTTCCTACCAGAATCCCACTATAGCATCAATATGTTCTAACTATACTCCATCTTGCTACCCATTCGGGCTATCCGTATTTGACTACACTAATAAGGTAAAGATAAGTAATGAAGATCTTAGAGGAAATGTACACTTGGAGGGTGATTGGGAAACAATTTAGGGAGAAAAAACTTCGGTAAACTCGATGGAGATTCAAATCTCAACCTCCTTGTCATTATTATGCCAGACTAGAAGAGTTTAAGGCATAGTTCGCGTGCCTACCGATGAAAGTTTAAACCGTTGCTAAATTAGGCCGGTGCAATATTAAGTTGAAGCACAAACTATTCATATTCAACGAATCAAGAAGTGATTAGCTAACCAGCATTTATCTAATTTGTTGTGGTGCAATAAAAGTGCTTATTAACCTTTAATTATTTATTTGAGTTATTAAACGTGCACTTTCTAGACCGAATTATTATATCAACACACGACTTATGAACTAACTTAGATCTAGAACAAACACAACACCCAGACACCATTCATTTATTCATCGTTAATAGAGGGGAAACCCACACATCACCAGAGATCAATTTCTTGGCTTTGTCAGGAATCAAACCCAGGACACTTAGATCAATAAACAGCCACACTACCGACTAGGTTAAGATGTTGGACTTATTAACCTTTAATATAGTAACATTTACAAAGTAGGGGTGTGACTTAATTAACGGCTAATTATTCTGAATATTGTCCGTTAAATTACAGTGCATCTCTAACACAAAAACATTTGGATTTTTTTTTTTGCTTCGCTTTCAGATCACATGCAAATGATTAAAAATAAGAAAGGTATCATGTAAATTAAATGGGCATGGGTCACCATAAATGGTCGATAAAGGGGCTTTGATCCCCTTTATCACACTGAGATGTTTAATTTACTTTTGATAATTTTTATGAAAAAATAAAATTGTTATTTGTAATTTGGCAGCAATTTGATATCAACAACTTATATTTATCAATACCGTATTCGATTTTAATAGAGATAAAATTTATAAAATGAAGATTTCCTCCCGTTTCCTCATTTTGCTCAGCGCAATACATTTGTGAAAATGTGTTTTTTTTCAATGGGTTCATCTACAAATAAAATTGTATTTTTGTTAATTATTATTATTATTAGCACCGCGTCTTACTACCCATTCGGGTTGTACGCACTTACGCAAATGTGTAATGGTAGGGTGATTGTGAGATGAAATGGAGGACCTACAATTTAACGTGGAATCCGAACCACGGTGGAGGCCGGGCATTCCACACATTCACAAGTTGGGATTAATACACGTCTTGTCAGAGGTGAAGGAAGGGTTTGGCAATCAGATAAATCTGTGCCGGGACCAAGGATTGAACCCCGGACACCAGCACAGAAGTCCGACACCTTACCCCTAGACCGCCAGGTCACCCTTTTTGTTAATATTTCAGAAANAACGTGGAATCCGAACCACGGTGGAGGCCGGGCATTCCACACATTCACAAGTTGGGATTAATACACGTCTTGTCAGAGGTGAAGGAAGGGTTTGGCAATCAGATAAATCTGTGCCGGGACCAAGGATTGAACCCCGGACACCAGCACAGAAGTCCGACACCTTACCCCTAGACCGCCAGGTCACCCTTTTTGTTAATATTTCAGAAACATTCTTTTGTGCAAATTGGTTTTTGATACTCATATAATTAGTTTAGAATTGTGTTTGAATGCTCTAAAATTCCCTTTCACAAGGTTAAATTCCTAGAATTTTATGAGATTACTCCTCCCTCTCCCGTAACCCTCTCCCGTCACCCCCTCCCTCTCCCCCAATTTGGAAAACACAGATAAGTGCCCTTGGAAATGAATACGCGTTTGTTCGTAGAGTAAAAAGTAGTTCAGAAAACAACACCTTTAGTATACCCAGCCAATATTCGAGCACCAACCTCCCGGTTTTACAGTCAAATCAAACTGGATGAGGTTAACATTTAGTCCGCGTGACCATCGGTGCTGATTGTTCAGAATAAAGCAATACAAAACCGAAACATATTGTTCTGCTCTCAACATTATAAGCATCTCATTTTATTATTAGTCTTATTTAAAGGTATTGATAATAAATATTGTAACGGTCGTGGGTTTCTACTCCCTTTTTTTTTTTAACTGTCCGGGGTTTATATCGGGGTGAATGTGGGAGGACGAATACGCTGGCAGACTTTGTAAACGAGGTATTTATTTTACAAAAGCTACATGTGATGTTTGAAATACAGTTTTAGATGAACAGCGATGAAGGATCCACATTGTCGAGTTGGATTCTGACTCCATTCGTTGGCCATAAGTGGATACTGCCCTAACCGCTTAACCGTTCAACTAAAGTCCGTTCACGATAGGTTTTTACCTGAATGACAGTTCGAAAATCATATGTTTAGGATTTGGGTTGCCAATACTTGTAAAAGATCACAGTTTTGTTATAAATGTAAAGTTCTTTAATTACCTGTTATATATTACATTTAAAATAACGTAAACTTAAGTTTTCTCATACTATTTCATTTTTTTAAATAATTTATTT
>CABEEJ010001437.1:0-14261 GCA_901482245.1 Timema douglasi
TGTAAAAACAGGCAGAAACAAAGGAGGATGAAAGTGGGGAGAAAAGGGAAACAAATGAATCAAATCAATAGTTCTTCAAATAACCATCAGTGTCACTATGTGCGCAACAGGTCTTTGAGTCGATCCCCCAACCTTAGTTCTTTTTCACCAGCTGAGCTAGCCACGGCACACGCGAGTCGGCCATGACAGACTATTTCCATACACCCTTAATCGACCCCAATGCTCGTTTTTTGCAATGTGCGCTGACTGAATGCTCTAAGCAATACACTGCGTTTGTCACTCCGTAGCAAGTGTGCGAGTTTAACAGCGTTCCCCTTGGATGTTCTATTGGAGGTCAAGCTTTCAATAGTGTCCTTGATCACATTTTTGAAGATTGCAAGTTTAAGTTCGTCTTTAGTTATCTAGACGACATTTGTATTTATAGCAATACATGGGAGGAGCATTTGACTCATATTAAGATTGTTTTGTGTAAACTCAGATATGCTGGGCTTACTGAAAATCCTAAAAAAGTTACGTGGGCCGCCACGTCCATCAAGTACTTGGATTATATTATTTCTGAGGGTAACCTGTTGGTGGACCCTGAACGAGTAAAACCCATTGTTGATTTTCCTGCACCTAAGAATATTAAGGGTATTCAACGTTTCATTGGAATATGTGCGTGTTACGCAAAGTTTATTCCCAATTTTCGGAGATTGCATCTCCTTTGAATTATCTCAAAAAGAAGGGTTCAAAGTTTGTTTGGGGGGAAGAACAGACAAGGGCATTTTCTTTGTTGAAGAGGTCCTTAATTTCCCCTGAAGTGCTCAAGACGCCAGACTTTTCTCTCCCATTTCAACTACAGGTAGATGCATCTTCTCTTACACTCGGGGCTTTGCTGTTTCAGCATCATCCGGAGGTTTTTTTTCCCCGTTGCTTTTGCGAGTAAAACCCTTTCGTTGGCAGAAAGGAAATACATCGCCTTCGAGAAGGAATATCTAGCTTGAATATTTGGGGTATAACGATTCTATGACTATCTTGAGCAAAGGGAAATCGATCTTTATAAAGACAATATGGCCTTGGCATGGATGTGGTTCCACCCAAACCAACCTGGGAAGATTGGCCGTTGGGTTTTGCGCCTTTCACAATTCAAGTTCAATACCCACCATATTTATGGCAAATATATTTTTGTGGCTGATACCCTGTCTAGGATGAATGAGGGATTAGATGTCATTGGTGCGGAGGAGAACGTGGAAACGGCGTGCGTTATTCATACTATTTATGATTCGTTTGTGTCTATCTCTAAGCATCAAAGAGAAGATCCCTTTTGTATTGAGCTTTTTGAGAAAAGTGAGAAAGGTAAGAATATGGGTAAATATGGTGTGTTCAAAGGGCTTGTAGTTTATTTTGATCAAGATGGCAAGAGAAGGATTTTTGTGCCACAGAAAATAAAACCTATCTTATTGAGTTATTTCCATGACTCCCTTTTTGGAGGGCAACTGGGAGTACTCAAAACCCAACATAAAATCTCGAAAGAGTTTTTCTGGCCCAGCCTGTATAAAGACGTACGAGATTGAGTTAGGAATTGTGAGGCCTGTCTTAAAACTAAACCTACCCTGAACTTTCGCGTTGGGTTACATTTTGCCGATATAGCTCAACGCCCCTGGGAAAAAGTGATCGTTGGCTTTGTTGGTCCCATTACCCGGTCATCTAAGGATAATACGTGTATGTTAGTTTTGGTAGATGGAGTTTACAAGTTCGTCGTCTTAATTCCCCTTAGGAACATGAAAGGAACTACTACGGTAAATGCTGTAACTAATAGAGTTTGGACCCACCTCGGTGGCGTAGTTGGCTAACGCGCTTGTCGTGTAGAGCTCTACTGCTGAGGACGGGGATATCGAGGTTCTAATCTCGGTCGGGTGAACTTTTTTTTTCCTAAATGGTTTTCCACTCTCCCTCCACGCAAATGCGGGTTCACTTCCTCTAATTCAACCTTCCCAATTCCTATTCCATTAGAGTAATTAGTACTTAAGCGTATAACCCGAACGGGTAGTAAGACGCGGTGCTAAATATTATTATTATTATTATTATTATTATTATTATTATTATTATTAATAGAGTTTGGTCACTGTTTGATTCCCCTAGAAGGGTCGTGAGCGATAATGGCCCGTGTTTTAGGTCAAAATCTTTCAAGGACATATGTTTTGGATGACGCATTAAACATGTAAGCATGTAAATTCTGGAAAGGGATGTATAAGGAAGTAAGACGGCTGTAAGGTCTGGCCAAGCTTATCACACTGTTTGACACAATTATGTAGAGGTTATAGGCTCACTATTACACTTCTACATTTAAATATTCGTGACTGCTGGCTATCATTTGTAGATGAGGGATCTAAGCGAGAGACACAAGAAAACACAATCAATTACATACACTACCCAGTTTATTCCTCAAAGTAATCTCCTCTCATACATTGCCTTCAAACTTATGACACCTTCTCCTGAGTCGTTCACCCATCTCCGGCCAACATATTGCTTGAGATCTCTAACTTCCCTAGGCAGCAGTGGGATCACAACTCTCTAACCACTGTCTAACCACTGTCCTGATCGTTGTTACACTCATGGCGCGTGAGGCACGTCGTCGCTAAACGGACTCATCTTAATACACACTTGACAACACTGTCTAGAGCCACCTGCTTACACCAACTGTCTGGAACTAACTGCCCAGATCTCTGCTCTAGGATGCACACTAGCTATAATCTGCTAACTAGGAAATTCCAATGACGGCATTAAGCACCAATCAACAGTCTAGATCCGCGTCATCCAAAACCACGCTATGCTTGAACATCGCTTCTCACAGATTCCATGCTGCCTCACTAGAGTCAGCAGTTACAGGCCTTCGTGCGGATGCACAGGATATATCTCACATTTTATATACTTGACCCTACAATTATTAGCTGACCGTTGATAGTTGAACTTAAAATAGATATCAAACATATTGAGAATAAATAACTAAGTTGAGAGCCTCACAAGATGTTATATAGCTAGATTAGGAACAGGAGGAGAGAGAAGACAATACGCTAGAATAATGGATGAAGAACAACGAAGACAGGAGAAGAAGAAAAGCAATTATACATGTGATAATTTGAGAAGATATTTAGCCCGGATAAGTAAAGAGATGAGAGTGAAACAGTGGTTAATGAAAAATTGCATAAGAGGAGGAAATTGGTCCCACATGAAACCAGATGGTTGATGCATTAAAGAGGATGAAATAAGGAGAAACACCTGGTGTGGACGAACTGACTGTAAAAATGATAAGAGCTGCAGGAGAATCAGAAACACAATGGTTATAGAGTGTGCTGAGAGTGATATGGTAGGAGAACAGGGTACCGAAAGACTGTACGAATGAAACTATAGCAGTGGTTTTAAGTAAATGTGACAGGAAGAGGTGTATAAATTATAGGGGAATAACGCTTATGTGACAATGTACAAAAATAAATGAGAAGATACTGGAAAAGAGAATAAGAAAGATAATGAATGGAAGGTGGAGAGATTAACAGCATTGACTTAAGGAACAGAGGTCTACGATAGATTTGGTCTTCACTATATGACAGCTAATGGAAAGAAAGTATGAATTAGGGAAGGGCAAGCTGTTGGTATTTATGTATGTAAAGAAGGCATTTGTGATTGTGTGGATATAAATAAAGTTTGGAAAGCATTGGAGGAGGATAAAGTGGGAAGAGGAGTTGTAATGAGAGAGAAGAGCATTTATGAGGATAATATGAGTTTAGTTAATACAGAAAAAGGATTTACGGAGTGGTTTCAAATAAAAAATTGAGTGAAGCATAGGAGTGCTCTCTCACAACTACTATTGGTGATGGTATTAGAAATGGCCAAGAATAAAACGACAAGGAAATTCTGGGAGAAAATAATAAAATCCATGGTGTTTGCTGATGACTTGATGGTATGGGAGAAGAAAGAAGAGAAAGCCTTCAATGATTTGGTTCCAAGTTGGTATCTTGGGCGTGTTTAAAATGACAAATAACAATCTATATTTTTGAGCCAAGACTTCCTTTAAGGGTAGTTTATTGATGAATGATTTTACAAAAAACCTGAAATATTTTAAAAATGGCTATAGCGATTTGGTTCCAAATAGGTATCTTGGAAATATTTGAAATGACAAAAACCATTGTATACTTGTTTTTTGGGGTAAAACTTCGTTTAAGGACCAATTGTTAAAAAATGTGAGATATTTACAAGATTGCCCTAGCCATTTGGTTACAAATGGGTATTTTGGGATTGTTTAACATGATGTATTAAACTGTAGTTAATTTTAAAATATTTATAAGCAATTGATTTTTAAAAATTTGAAATTAAAAAAAAATATGTTAATATTGTATTGAAAATTCTTATTTGAAGATTATTTAAACAAGGCGATATATTTGTTTATTTAGAGGAAAGCTTACCTAAGAATATTTTATTGAAAAATTTTCTTAACAAATTTTGTTCAAACCTATAGATGAGAAAGTTTGTGTGATTGTGTCGTACCTCGTACCGTTTATTTGTGTGTGCTACGCTAAACAAATGTTTAATACATAGAGTAATTTACTTACAAGCTCGTTAGATAATCCTTCACAAGTCACAGCGTGTAAAAATCATTGACTCTTTATCCTGACATGCACTTTAACTTAACAAAAGCTCACACTACCAAATATGAGAAAGTTGGATGTATGAAAATAATGATCTCTGGATTATAAGAGATGGTATGAAATGGCGTTGGGAAGAAAGAGGAGAGTTGTGAAATAGGAAGAGGAGAGTAGTGAAATGACCTTGTAAAGGTAGAAGGGAGTCATTACTTCGCGTAGGCTGTCCGCGCGCAATTCAATCAGCTGAAAAACACCTTTGTGGCTAGTCATGACTAACTTTAAGTAACAAAAGTGCTATACGCAAGGGAGAGTTGTTTTATAGGTGTGTAAGAGTGTTGTACAGAGCGTATTTTGTTCCCATGGTCTCATATTCAGTAGAAACATGAGCATAAAATGTAAGAGAGTCTAGGAAATGGAAGGTCATGGGTATGAAGTTTGTGAGGAGCATGTTAGCTTTCACGAGGATAATAAGGATAATGAATGAAACTACTCGGGAAAGAGTGGGAGTTCAGGGAGTACATGATATAATAGAGAAAGCAAGACCGATATGACATGGTTATGTAATGAGAATGGAAAAGGAAAGGATGCCAAAGTGATTGGATATGAAGTTTGTAGGAAAATGACCGCAAGCGAGGCCAAGAAAGAGAGGAAAGGAGCAGATAACATAAACATGTTCAAGTGAAAGGTGAGGAATGGAAGCAGGTACATGAGTAAGAATGCTGGAAGGATGGAGGAAGATGGAGGCATTTTACTAAAGTGACCCGGCTACGTGTTGGAAACAGTGATGATGATGATGATGATGATGTATTGGTTGGACAATCTATCTATCCTTATCTTTTTCAATTATATATATATTTATCTATATATTAAGAAAATTTATTTATTTACTAAAAATAGTTATTTTTTGTATATTACCTTAACATTTTATTGTTGTTAGCCCTGTAAACACATGTTTCAAGGAGAAGTTTTTAAATAGCGTCATTGAAACTCAAGGTTTTGTTTTGTTAGTTAATTTCGTCTCTTAACACAAAACGTTTTTCTTAATGCAATGTATTCTACAGTAATAGGCAAGTTAATAAGTAATGTAAAAGATTTTTATCGAGAGATCAATCCTGCCACTTTAACAGGTGCTATTGATGTTGTAGTTATTGAACAACCAAATGGCAGCTTTACTTGTTCGCCCTTTCACGTTCGTTTTGGCAAGTTGGGGGTGTTACGCAGCAAAGAAAAGGTGGTGAGTTAACAAGCTTTAAAATTATAAAATTTTTAGGACGTCAAAAATTCGATAAAAACGGTACAGTTGAACGATGTGTTGATATTTTAAATGAGGCGCGACAAATTAATTGAATTCTGAGGCCATCGAATAAATGTTTAAATTAAATTTCACATATTAATGTTACTTATTTAAAATCATATTTGCGTGATATGACTTTCTTCCTTATATTTTTTCATACAGCCATCCTTGAAAGACCACAGGCTGTCTGGATAGTCTGCACACTAAACAAGTTGCTTGTACATAAATTAAATGACTAGCTATAGGTTGTACATGGTCACATGGTCTATACTAGACTGCCAATAATAGGACTCTCCTTCCACGCATGTGTACCTATATATACATTCCCTAAATATACCTTCCTTATTCTTAAATAAACATTAGCGAAATTGTTACAAAATCGTATAAACCTACTGGGTAGTAAGATGTGCTACATTAAAACAAAAAAAATATTTGGTATAATTTTTTAAGAACCAGAACCTTATAATGATCGAAAATAATAGTAATTTTATTCGAACCAGAACCTTATAATAATAAAAAACAATAGTAATTTTATTCGAACCAGAACTGGAACCTCTAAAATATTTGTTTATAGACCTGATAACAATGTCATTTTGACTCCCTGATGTGCTAGCATGGTTCTGGGGAGCATTCATTACCTCTCACTGTTGTCTGTGCGTCGAGTGTGCCAACCAGAAGTAGACTGAAAGAAGGGGAAGTAACGCACTCCCCCACCTGATAACCAATACGATCAAGCTACCAATCACTGAGCCAATACCTGCCTACTGTTCTGCTGACTTGTCCAGCTCCCTAGCATGACAGTTTCACTTCCAATACTTCACTGTGAAGTTAGAGGCTAGCTATTTAGTGCTCTTAAATGTAATCAGATATAATTTTTTTCAAAAGTCAATGGAAAACTGTCAATATTGTCTCTTAATGAAAACAATAAAAAATGTGACCACTGGGAAATACTTTTTTCTTTTCACTCTTATCAAAATATTTACATCAAGTGTAGCTACAGTAGCCCCATGGCTTCTTTGGTGCTGATTGACAGCTCACAGGTGACAGCTTTTAAAAGTTACCAGACCAAATTATGTAGACCTAAGCTGAACCATATGATCTGCAAAAACATGTGTTTAGCAGCTGTCACGTCTGACAGTCAAAATTTAGGTAAATACCTAAATTTTGACTGTCAGAAGTCAGCTGTGAGCTGTCAGTCAGCACCAAAGAAGCCATGGGGCTACTGTATATGTATGTGTATTTTCAATTAATTTCTATTCGCGGTTTTATCATGCACTTTCTGAACCAATTGATTATATCAGTAGACAACTTATTAACTAAATTAAATCTCGAACAGACACCCCCACACCCCCAACTGTTAATTCATTGCTGTGAAAAAGGAAAACCACATTTAACCAATGATATTTTTTTGGCCAGGCCGAGAACTAAACCCAGGAGGACCCTTAGCTGAATAAGCAAACACACTACCAACTGAGCCTTAGGTGTCGGGCTCTATTGTTTTACTTTCTTTCAGCTTCTCGGAGAGAAAAGTATTACGATCATAAAAGAAATTAAATTCGAGATTTTGCTGTCATTTTTCATGACCCCCTGAAAACTAAAAAAAACTTTTCCCAATGCTGTCTATCTTTTTGTTTTTATCTCGGCTTAGAGCTGAAACTATTTTAACTATTGGACTAAAACTCAGTATCTAGGTTATTTTTATTACCGCCAAAGGGGTTTTTGGAATTATATATCTAACCCTAAAATTAAGGTTAGTTTGTTTACTGAAGGCAAAAAATAAAAAAAAATGATATTCTTGAAATTTGCTTTAACAATTTTGATTAAATTTCATATCCAGGCACTGTTTAACAACACAAACAAGTGGTAATTGTCATTTACTCATGAAAGGTAATTTGAGCGACATTTTCCAATTCCGATCATATCTCTGTAAATATTTAAAATATGAAATAACTTTTTGTTGTAAAGTTGTGATACTATTAAAAATAATAAAAAAACATTTATTAATGAAACAAATAGCCAAAGCTATTGCTGATGCATTTTAGAGAGGATACTACCTCATAGATATCATATTATGAAAATTGAAAAATGACACCTGGACACGGGAATCGAACCCGGGACCTTCGGCTTAGTACGGCAATGCTCTTACCACTGAGCTATCCAGTCGCTGATGGCTGCGTTGTCTGATGGCTGTGATCTTAGATAATCACATGTTTATAAGCTGACGACTTCCACGTCCATCTTAGACTCTGCCTTAACTCTGCCTTAAACTATGAGTGAAGAATGACCATGGGCACGGAACGAATCCTGGATAGCTCAGTGGTAAGAGCAGTGGCGTACTAAACCGAAGGTCCTGGGTTCGATTCTCGTGTACAGGTGTCATTTTTCAATTTTCAGAATATGAAAAAAACATTTAGTCGAAAAATATTTTTATAAACTCACTAGTTTCAAAGCTATTCCAAAAATACATACTTTTAATGCAGTTAATCAACAAATTCCTTTCAAACTAGTTTTTTTATTACATATCTGTATTGGCAAAGATAATTTTAGGCTGAAATGAAACATCGGGCTATAAATACGTTTTGATTGTTATAGTCTGCAAGATTCTATTAAAAGTCATCATATTCCAGCCAAGAAAATTGAAAATATTTTGATGTTTGTTTTGGAATTTCATCAGGAAACCATTAATGTGGAATAGTAAAAATATAAAATAGCATTCATCTAAAGAATTTTTTCGACCAATTGAACAACCTTAAACAAAATTCGCGGGCTTGATGTTGTTGTTTTAACTAGGCTCATTTATTGTTAGAAACATGATCTAGTACTGTATGAGGTAAAATTGAAATTCAAATAGAGTAGTGTAAAATGGCTTTCAGCCCACACCTCTAATTAATGTACTCTTGCTGCATTGACGTTCTGCCATAAGTAAGTAAATGTAATATTGACACAGTTTTTGCTGTCACCAACAAGGTCTGAATGGGTGAATGATGCCAGGGTGTAGAACAAATATGTACGGTGGAACTTTAAGCTGCATTTATGAGAGTTGAGGTGTGGCTCCGGCGTCACGGCTTATGGGGATTTGGGAATGCGCCCCTCCCAATATTTTACCAAATGGGGAACCCAAGGAATAAGGTACATTGGCATTGGGGGNGGGGGAAGAAAAACACTATCCTGTTTATATTTTTTTACAAATCAATAAAAACATTGAGAATTTCTTACTATTGTACTGAATAAAGTAGGCATACCTGCATTTAATTCTACAAAAGATTCCTGTGCTAGAATATAGCCAAGGTCCAAGGAGGGAGGAGGAGGTTTTTGGACGAGTTTGTGATCTAATGAAAATTATAGACGTATTATGTTCCTGCTTCTAAATCAAGGTTTGATAAAACAAGAATTAATTACATAAAATAAGCCTACACATTAAATATCATTAAAGTAATGTACAAAAATGTACTTTCACTGAATAAATACATTGGCGACACTCGCTTTTCAGAGTTCACTGTGATGATTTTACCCCTAATTGCAATACAGCTGACATAAATTCTGGTGATTGCATCATCTTAAAATATTTTAAAGTTGATACATTGACAGTGGGGGGAAGGAAAAATTATTTAATAAAAATAATACTTTATTTTATGATGAGAAGAACAAGAGATTTAACCGCTTCGGTGGCTATGTGGTCTAACACGCTACTATCATGTTGTATCAGACTGCCGAAGATGGGGAGATTGGGGTTTGATTCCATTCGGGTGCACTGATGGTGGTTTATCCTAAATGGTTTTCAAATCTCCCTTTACACAAATGTAGGTGAATTTCCTCCCAATTAAACCTTCCTAATACCCAACCCATTAGTGTCATGGTGGCTACATACAGAGAAAACCTGGAAAAGTCAGGGAATTTTTGGATGACAGGGAAGACAGGGAATTTAACTAAAAATATGGAAAAGTCAGGGAATAAAAAATATGTCTAAAAAATCTCATTAATTTCGCAACTAAACACTGAAACAAAAGTTAATAATACCTAAATAAAATAACAATTTAATTTTTTAAATAATTGATAAAACCATATATGTTTAGTAGATACAATTTTTTTTAATATGTGATCAATAATAAAGAAAAAAAGTCATCATCCCCCATTAAAACTGGAAAAAAAGTAGTCAGGGAAAATTTAAAAATGTAGCCTGGAAAACCTGGAGAAATCAGGGAATTTTGTAAAATATGTTTTGTAGCCACCCTGAGTGTAATCCAAATGTGGTGCTAAAAAAAGAGAGTTAGGAAGGTAAGGGGGAAGATATATCTTTATCCCTCCAATAATAATAAGGTGGTGATGTGAGTGGCTGAGGGAGGAAATGAGATTGTAGTTGTGCCATAATGAAGACGTGGGACTAAACCAAAGCACTCTGAGAAAACCAATTATTAAACCACCACTCAGTGTCATGGTTCCATTATTCAGGTAAGTTATCAAATACCGGTTCTGATTGAGCCGGGATCCAAACCAGAAGTCTTAAGACATTTCTTTAATCTGTGTGTGCAAAAAGAATCTTGTTCACAAATAGTAAATTTTTGGCAAATCGCAAAAAATTGTTCATATTTGTATGATGCTATTTTTGGGAGAAAATAACTAATGAATGTTGTGCACCAGTGTTATCTGGAAGAAAAAAACATCCCGAAATAATCACAGGTAGAATTAAAAATAACGGGGACTGGCACAACCTGCCAGCTGCTTCGAAACAACTGTATCCAGCAAGACTATTTTTCTCCCTCTCTCTCCTTACCTGCTCTTACTGGGTCCCCTTCCCCCACTCTAAGCTCCGCGTCGCCGGTTATGAATCGGAGCTGCAAGAACGAGTCACCAGACAGATTCAAAATTACAAGAAAATGTCTTTCATTTTAGGTAAATCCAGGCAGATTTTCAGCGATCACTATCTAATATTAATACACCACTTTATTCAGAATTTGGTAATCTATGTTTTTATGTATCTATATCCATGTTTTCAGTCATTCACGGTAGGAATTGACTTCTGAAAGGCCTTTTTCCCTACCATAAATCTACTATATAGTAGGATATTGGTAGGAAAAAAGATCTCTCAGAGAGTAATTCCTACCGTGAATGGAATATAGAACTCTTTAAGTTTTTTATGAAGGCCACTTACTTGGAGGGACATATCCTCACACTGCTGTATATCTTATGGGAATGGTAGTTATTAAGCTTCCATACCACTAAAATAATTCTTTATCTTTTTATAATATTATTCTTAGACTATTTTTGTTATTATTTTTTAGCACTGCACTAGTTTGGGTGGTACTACTACTACGTACTGATTACACTAATGTGTTAGGGATAGGGAAGGCTTAATTTAGATGAAGTGGACCCACATTTGCTTGGAGGTAAAGTGGAAAACCACCCTCGGTGCACCCGACCAGGATCAAACCTCAATATCATATCTTAGCAGTCTAGCCTATTGCGAGAGTAGCACTTTAGACCATTCACCCACTAAAGTGGGTTTTGACTATTAAAAATCATTTATTTGCTTTTGCACCATTAGATATTTTCTTATATACTCGTATCTCAAATATGCTAATTTTTTTGGTGAGATATGGTTGAAAATAAGCTAATTTGACCTTTTCATACATCCGTCTAAAATTAAAAAACTCGGAATGTAAGTAATTTAATGCTATAGGGATTTGTCAATACACTACACCTCTAGTTTGAGGTGATTTGTCTTTTAAAATAGCAAACCACTTATTAAATAATGTAAAATTTCTGAGTGTTCCAATATTGTTGAAAATAAGCTAATCTGATCTTTTTCATACATTCTTATTGGATTAAAAAACTAAAATTGTAAATATTTTATAGGAATTTGGCTGTACATTTCATCACTATTTTGTCATGAGCCTTATTTTAAAATGGCAAACTACTTCTTAAATAATGCAAGATGTCTAACATGTCACAGAGCTTTGGTAGGTGGCCCCCTATTTTAATATAGTTAAGTGAACTATTGCAAATATTAAAATAAATATACATAAGAGAAATTAATAAGGAAACTATTACTATGCCTATGGTAAATTAATTGTTTTATCATTTTATAAACTCATTTATAATCATTGTTTCATAAAGATAAGTTTTTTGCTACTCTAATATCATCTTATTTTTCTTTTTTGTACAGGTTGATATAGAAATTAATGGAGAACCTTTGGATATTCATATGAAACTTGGTGAATCAGGGGAAGCATTTTTTGTTGAAGAAATATCTGAAGAGGAATTAGCATCTGGCAAGACTGTGCCTTCATATATGGTGTGCTCACCTATTGTTGAAGGACATTTTCTTTCCTCTTACAGCTCAGATATTACAGACTTGAGAAAACCTTTACGAGACTTGGAAAATGATCAATTTGTGCCATGTACAGATTTTGATAAGCATTATTTATCACAGAATCGGGAGAATTTTGATAAGAGTGTGACAGGTACCTCTCTAAAAAAAGACTCTCTTAACTTGTCTTCCAGTGCACCCATTCCTTATTCTTCTGAAAAACATTATATAAAAAATGATTCCTATGAAGATTCAAGATGTGAATTAGGTAACATTTCTGGTCGACTTGTGGGAGAAGGTAATATTTTAAACTATATTTCTAGCATTTTTATATTGAATAGAAACAAATAATATGGCACTTTGAATTAGAGGTAAATTTTTACTATTTCAAAATATTGTCTAAATTTCACTGTGGCTTATTTAGTTAGTTTTTAATACTATCTTAGCTCTTAAGACTGAAAAAAAATCACTAGCTTTTACAAAGTTTTAACAATCTTATAAAAAATAAATGGTACAGAACTTCGTACAGTCTTTCTCATGCCATTGTTTTAAAAGTTAGATATTTACTCAAAAATTGTAACATATGTGGAACAAAATAATATGCACTAGCAAACCTGAGCTATTTTCAACATTTTATTAGGAGTTGCACATCTTATGGTTATTGCATTGATATTAAATTCCTCATTTTTAAATTTAGACCAGTAAAATAGGTAAATATTGGCTATTGAGTCTAAAATGATGGCGATAGATAATTGCTGTACAAATATTTCGCCTAAGAGGATAAAGGA
Organism: Timema douglasi; assembly: GCA_901482245.1. Taxonomy (NCBI): domain Eukaryota; kingdom Metazoa; phylum Arthropoda; class Insecta; order Phasmatodea; family Timematidae; genus Timema; species Timema douglasi. The sequence goes on from CABEEJ010001437.1 coordinate 13,009, forward strand.
AAAATAATATATTAGAGAATTATTGTGTTAAGTCTTAAGTAGTATCTCTGTACAACTAAAGACAGGTGACCTGGCGGTCTAGGGGTAAGGTGTCAGACTTCTGTGCTGGCGGCCGGGGTTCAATCCTCGGTCCCGGCTAAGATTTATCTGATTACCAAACCCTTCCTTCACCTCTGACAAGACATCTTGTGAATGTGGGGAATGCCAGGCCTCCACCATGGTTCGGATTCCACGTTAAACTGTAGGTCCTCCATTTCATCTCACAATCACCCTACCATTACACATAAGCGTAAGTGCGTATAACCCGAATGGGTGGTAAGATGTGGTGCTAATAATAATAATAATGTACAACTAAAGATCACAAAATTGTATTGGTCAATATCTCAGAATCTATTGGTTTTATAAAACTATATTTCTAATAAAAAAGTTTATATTTTTAATAGTACAACAATTTTGCAATGGTAAGTTATTTTGTATCTCAAATAGTTGCGGGGATACAGAAATTTCCTCTTCTGTAAAGTACCCTAAAATTTATTTTCACGGGAAAATGAAAATGGCCATTTTATTTATAAACTTAATCAATGGTAGATACAAATTTTAATCAAAATCGTCAGCCGATTTCGCCCTTTATTAAACTACTCTTAGGTTTAGGGTCAAACAGACACACAGACAGACAGCATTGTTAAACCCACTTTTTTAGGGTTCGGGGGGTCATGAAACGTTGACATCCATCAACATCTCTGGCTATATTTTTTTATGGTCCCATTACTTTACCTTTAGTGTTCGAAAAGTAAAAAAATGTATATTTTGCATGTAGCTTGAAAATTATTAGTTTCATAAAAATGTGTTTCAAATAAAATATTTTTATTATAAATAGACCTACATATTTGCAATGTTAAGTAATTTCATATCTCAAAGAGTTACAAAGATATGATAATATATTAAAATTTACGCATCAGACCGGAACCCTTAAAGTCATTTTGACGAAAAATTGAGAATAGTCATTTTGTTTATAATATTGATTAATACTTATAAATGAAATTTAATCAAAATCGTTAAAGCCAATTTTGACAAAATCTATTTTTTTTCATTTCACTCCTCAGTAATTTTAGGGCTGAATATCCAATTCCTAAAACCCTATAAAATCCCTAGATACTAAGTTTTATCCCTATTGGTAAAATATTTTAGGCTCTACTCAGAAGTACAGACAGACGGAGATTCAAAAACAACTTTTTTACGTTTCGGGGGGGGGG